>OZJO01000054.1:0-36497 GCA_900406225.1 Acrobeloides nanus
ACACATACCCGAAAACGTGAATTGGTAACCTTTAATATATCATCAACTTTATGGGGCTATAGCTCGGCCAAAACTCTTGAAACATATACCAAAATGGCCAAAAATATTATTAACTAGTCTAAAACAAATAAAAAAAGTTGTTTTGAGCAAAATCCAAGACCCTTCAAAAAATGTCTCCTGACTATTGATCCATAGTTCCATTTTCTCACGAAGTTGACTTAATCACTCACTAGGTACATAAAAATAACCGAGGGTTCAAGTTTATAGCGATACTTTTTGGCGTACTGGCACCCCCTTAAGAGCCATCTTCGATATTTCGAGACATTGCCTCTTAATGCGTTTCGACGTCAGAACGTGAAGCTCGTGTTTCAGAACGGATATTGTGATGGTTTCAGAACGAATTAGCGAAGTTATTAAAAATAAATTAGTGAAGTCAAAAATTTCAGAACATATTAGTGGACATAAATGAGAAGAGAGGAAAAAAAAGAATCGAGATCGGAAACGAAATTTCGGAGCTAGTGGCAAATGAGGGCCCATGTGACCAGTATGTAGAATCGACGTTGAGGAATCATTTTCAAGCCATATTNCAAATATGCAAAAATATGGCTTGAAAATGATTCCTCAACGTCGATTCTACATACTGGTCACATGGGCCCTCATTTGCCACTAGCTCCGAAATTTCTTTCCGATTTCAAATTACAATTACATGAAAATCGTTGTAATATACAATAAAATTCAAAATTGACTCAAGGAGGAAACTTGAATGAAACGATTGAATAATGAAACGAAATACAAAACACCATAAAATTCAACATAAACAATAAGAATATAAACCATATATTTTAACATCACCCCTATTATATCTTTTCCTTGATTTTCTTTTTCTAGGTCAAAAATCTCATATTGTTGATTGCCTATACATATATATTGTTACATATACCTATATGTAAATGCACTTAATCCGATTAGGTCATTCCTCCTCAAAATGAGGTAGATACGATCTCCGACTAAATGTGTGAATGAAAATCACCTTTGTCGATTTAGGAAGGTGATTTCGGATGGTTATTTATGTACTCCTGGATTTCCACGTTTAAATTTATTGAGAGTTAATATTGATTTTTTAGGGTGGGAAGGGCAGCGGCGCAAAGTGGATTTCGGCTGAGAGAAGGAAGTTGCAAAATTTTTCAAAAATTTGCCTTGGTCCTCTTACGTTTTTCTCTCGAAAATTTACCAAATTTTGGGCAAAAATATAAGGGGGGCAGTGACGTAACCAGAAATTTCCGAAAGGGGCACATTACCTTGGAATTTTTAGGACAATTTTGGTGAAATCCTTTAAGGTAACAACCAACGTCGCAGGAGAAAATTTTTTGGTAAAAAATAGCATATTTTTGACTTGTTTTGTTGAAAAAATTGGACAATTTTGGTGAAAAATCATAATTGAGACCATTAGGGTTTTTGAAATTTTTTTCAAAAATTTTGGGTAAAAACATTAGGGAAATTTGTTCGATTTCAGGGGGGGGGTCCACGGGTCCCCCAGCTACACTGTAATCCAATGGTGTAATATGATGGTGTAACTTTTGGACATGGTGTAACATTTTACACTATTTTGGTGTAACAAAATTTTGTTACACCAAAATGGTGTAAAATGTTACACCATGTTACTTAATTACATCATGTCCACAAGTTTACACCATTGGATTACAGTGTATGCCACTGAAAACCACTTTTTTCACTAAAAATGTCCAAAATTTTCCATTTTTCCTCATTAATCGTAATTTTCTGAGCATTTTCAGCTTAAAAACGGCCATTTTCAAAAAACTTTCGAAGAAAACAGTCGAAAAAAACGAAAAAAAGTCAAAAAAACCCGAAACCGTAACCGAAAGAAAAATAATCGACCGAAACAACAAAAATAGCCGATTGAAAAATTTTAATTTTCTCAAAATTTTTCGTTCAAAATCAAAATTATTTTTAAAAAATTTGATTTTGTCCGATTTCTACTCCAGGGCTCAAAAGAATGTATTTAACGGAGTGGTACCCTTATAACAATTCATAAAATTGCTAAATATGCATGATTAAACCTTAAAAAATTATTTTTGGGTGTTTCCATTTTTTCATCTATCGGGCAGTGTGGGTACTGTTTGTATTCATCTCTGTCTAATCCCTCGCCTCAAAACTTTCCCTTTCTTAAAAAACAAAAATTTCCAATCACATAAAACTCTAACAACAAATCGCGACATGCATTTTCAATCATTTTCATTTCATACGAAATTTCCATTGTTAACATTTTTTATTATTTTATGTACTGTGCAGTCTTTATAATTTCCCGTATTAAACCTGACCTAGATGTAAAATGTTCTATATGTCATCCAGCAGAGAGATTCCATAGCGAAGTTATTTTTTTTAAAAGAAAATAGCGACATCCGACGATATGTTCTCTTTCTTCTTCCAGAATTTGTGAAATTTGATGAGAGAATGAGATTTATGAAACTCCATCATTTTCATTCTTTTCGCCGCTCATGCTTTTGTCTTTCGATTGGAGATGGCTCATTGGAGTTTTATAGTCATTTTTTAATCTTTTATGATTTTTTTTCAAAATTTTTCAATAACCTAATGTCACTATGATAGTTTTTTATACCAAAAATCAATATTTTTCGTTATATTTTAAACTTTAATGCTAAAAAACAAAATTTTTCAAAAATTTCACGATTTGGAGAAACTTCACGCGTGTTGGTTTTCAGATCTATAGAGTGGCCTAAAAAAGTGGATTGTTGTAATTTTTTGGGATCTGGAATTTTATTTTTCTAAAATGACCCATATAGAGGTAAATTTATGCAGGGAATCTATTGTGCGCATTCTCGAACTCTGAAAATTCTTCCAATTTCTCGCATAAAATTACACTAGAAAAATGATTTCCAAATAAAAAATTTCGAAAAAAGAACATTTTCGCTTCAAAAACCCAATTTTTCCCTGAATAAAATTTTTTTTAATGACTAGGGGTAATTTTATGCGGGGAATCGATTGCAACCATTTTCAGAGCGTGAAAACACTTTCCTGGCCCTGATTCAGGCAATTTTAGGGCATTTTTATTGTGTTAATTGTGAAACAATTTCAGCAAAAAAATACCCTAAAATTGCCTGAATCAGGGTCAGGAAAGCGTTTTCACGCTCTGAAAATAGTTGCAATAGATTCTCCGCATAAAATTACCCCTAAAGTCATTTTAAACAATTTTTTCCGATCGAGATCGGGCCAATACGTTTATGGGAAACGGAATTGGTGTTGTTGACCTTTGATGAAAAGAGGAGGTGTGAAAATGTTTTGTAAGAAATGGCGTTAGATGTTCAAGAGTTAGTAAAAAGTCACTTCATATGGGACACAAATTGTGAACTAGCTTCAAAGATAACAAATAAAAAATCTTCAAATTATATTAGAAAGTCGAAAAAATTCAATCATCAAAGTTTGCGACCTTAATTGTAAGCATAAGCCTTTTAATTCTCAACATTCTAATCATATTTTTATCACTTTTGATTTTTTGATAAGTTCATTTTGGGCAATTTTATCGGCGAATTTTTTTATTTTTCGTCCATCATGTTCGGACATATTTTCCTCTTCCAAAAGGAAAATAAGTGCAACTTTGACTTTTCCCGAAAAGGAAAACCTCTAATTCGATTAAGTCTTAATTAACTAAACATCTTAATACTTATGTTTTTATGCTAATCATGATAAAAACTAGATGTATCTAGTGCGAAAATATTCATTAACTCATCATCCATTTTTGGTATCCGGCTTTGTGGAATTTTGGGGTGAACATTTTCGAAGCTAGGCTTATCAAAACAAAGATGGCGTGAACGGATAAAGGCAAAAAAAGGAATTTTGGTAACAATTTGAAATTTTTTTAATAATTCGATTTTTTCAAAAAATTGTTGATATTTGTTTCTTTACATTTTCACATCCCTAAAATCTTCTTTCTCTTATACAAGTATTGACGAAAACGATTTTTCTCGACCAATATGCGGCATTTCGTGCGATCTCCAAACCATCCTTTTATCTTTGCCCCATTCTTGGTGCTCCATGCACATGCCACAATAACGAGCGATCAAAAGGTCAGATCACACAAATTTACCGGCCATCCCGCTGACCGTTAGTTGTGTAGTGGCCAGCCAGCCATTCATTCCTACTTTCTTCTTTTTCATCTCTTGTATATTGTTATTAGTTTTCCCAATCGCTGTCATTTCATGGAATCCGTGTCCAGGTGCACAACGGTATGTGTCCAATTTGTTAGGATTCATCTAGTCGAGTGGGGATTTTATATGGGCTCTTTACGTGCGCTAATTAATTTTTGAGATAGGATGAGCAGAAAATTTGATTTTTGGCAAAGAAATTTTTTTGATAAATTTTGTAAAATAAAAAATATGTTTTTAAAGGAAAAATCGAGTCTTTTCATAAAATTCAATTGTTGAGATTGGGAAGAAAGTCCAACTCGACTCTTCGAATTTTCTAATGTCCGACAAATCGTCTCGAAACTCCATCTCCCTGATCAAAGGCCTATTATGCACACCGGAAAGTGGGAAGTACGTTCAAAATTCGCATATTTCCTTCTTACTTTCCACTTTCCGATGTGCGCAACTGGCCACAGTGTTTATGCAATTTACGGAAAGTATAAAGTAAGAAAGAAATATGCGAATTTTGAATGTACTTTCTATTTTCCGTGAATTGCAATAGGGTCCATGGGCCAATTGTGTACATCGGAGAGTGGAAAGTAAGAAGGGAATATGCGAATTTTGAGCGTACTTTCCACTTTCTAACTAAGCCTTAGGAAGTTTCTAAATACAGTTTGAATTTTATAATGCTTGATCAATCTCGTTTCAATAAACAACTTTTATTGAATCAGGGAAATGATGCATGTTTTCGTTGTAATACACAGACAAAACTTCACACATAATCATCCCAACAACGATAGCGATTCAGAATGTACTGTAAAAAAATGCTCCATTTTTCATGAACTTTCCGAATATCAACAATAAATGACAAATTTTTTCCGAGCGTACTGGTCCATTCAATAAAATCGTTTGGCCTTCTTTTTAAACCGCTATTAAATCTGTCCCACTACACTCCATGGTTTAATAACACCGTTTGCTTGACGATCCCCCAAGTGGAACATGACCTAATATTATAGCGAGAGCTGAACAATCGGAGTAGCCATATGCTAAGTTCTGACTTTAAACCCTAAGCATGTGCACGTCTTCTTCGTCTTCTAAGAATTCACCTCAATCCTCTAGTTTCTTTTATTCATCAAAGGAGGTTAATCGGCCAAAAAGTGGTCTTCTGGTATTCTTCTTCTCCCTTGCTCTATTAGCCATTCAAGTAACAATCGTCGTAGTTAACTTTAGATAGATTTCGTGTGCTCTTTTTTATTCCGACTCCATTATTCGAAATTGACGCCCCGATATATGTAATCTGAATGTGTAAAAAATAGCATCCGTTCGGTAGTCTTCACATATTTTTGGATGTTTTCGAATGGCGGAATCGTGTCAGATTTTTGTTGAACGGATTTTTATTTAATTATTTTCTTAACTTTTTATTGATCGTATAGCCAATTTCACTAGAAGATCGCCAAAGATATTGGCGCTCTATAGTGCAGATCAGGGCTGGGTTCCGTTACGTCCATGAGCCGGAACAGCAAAAATCAATAGAATTTAACAGAACCGGAACTCAATTTGTTTACGTTAAATTTTATAAATTTTTTATTTTCAATAAAGTAATAAAAAGCCAATAAATCGCACAAAAAATTTCAAAAAATAGTGATAAATCGTTTCAGTAAACGAACTTTATTGATGATCAGGAAACAAAAATGAATTTTGCACATAAAAAAATAAATCTATGAATCACATAAATTTATGAATTTCAAAATTCTTTACTTCAAAAATGTGTGTTCAATTCCGTGTTCCGGTGAAATTTTGACCGGAACCGAAACAGCAAAAAACACCGAAATTTAACGGAACCGGAACCCAGCCCTGATGCAGACAATAGAGAAGCCGCCCGTCTGATCTGACACATTAAGCAACGTTGGGGCAGGGGCGTAGGCAGGATTTGGCGACAAGGGGACTGAACCTCAAAAAATCGAAAAAATCACAAGTGGGTTATTATGTAAAAGTTTTTTCGCACCTTCGGGGGAGGATTCTGCTCCTGGCTACACCACTGGTAGGGACCGCAGGTTCAATCGTGATAGAATAAACTTTTGATTTTCAAAAAAATTTTTGATTTTAATAGAGCGAAAAAAATTTTTCTTCCTGAAAATCAAAAGTTTTACCCTAGCGAGATTGAATTTACTGACTCAACATTGCTTAACTTGCCAGATCGGACGGGCAGCTTCCTTATCCATTTACTATGGAGAACCAACTTTTTTGTGATCTTCTAGTGAAGACAGGCTATAGCCAAAAAATTTTCAGAAGAATTGAAAATTTCATGTTTTTAACGAAATGATGATATTTTAGGCTATAAATCGATTTTTGTAGAAATCAAATTTCTTGAAAAAATTCAATTTTTGATAAAAATTTGAATTTCTCAAAAGAGGGATCGGAGCTACTACACAATAGGGGGCCATCCACGTGAAAAAATTTTCAAAATTTTTTTCTGGAAATGATCCCTCTAGGGGTAAAAACATGCGGGGAATCCGAATTTGTCATTTTCAAAGCGAAAAACGCTTCCCTGATTCAAGGAAGGCCTGTGTATTGAAGCGAAAGTCGCAAAAATGCATTTTTGCGACTTTTCGCTTCAATATCTTCCCTGGGACAGGGAAGCGTTTTTCGCCTTGAAAATGACAAATTAGGATTCCCCGCATGTTTTTACCCCTAGAGGGGTCATTTCCAGAAAAAAAATTTTGAAAATTTTTTCACGTGGGTGGTCCCCTATTGTGTAGTAGCTCCGAGGGATCTACGAGAACAACCTCCGTAACATGAAAAAAATAAATTTAAAAATTTTTTCTCCCAGGCGGGATCGAACCCTCGATAGTTCGAGTTCAAAGTAGACGCTTGCCAATGAACCACGGACGATGGTTTTTTATTTATGGTGGGAAATGCCCTTTTTTTCATTTTTCTAAAAATTTTAAACAATTTCTGCAAAATTTTTGCTAGAAATCATTTTTTCAAAATTCCGGTCAAATTTTCTACTCTACTACCCCTACATAATACAAGTCAATGTTTCCCACATGGGCAGCATTTAAAAAAATTGGGTCACAACAGTTTTTCCTCCTTCCGTATTTGGTCACAAACCTGGGCCTGATGAAAAGTTCCGAAACCTTGTGAATCCTCCCACGAGAGTGTTCACTGTTTCCGTGTAAAAAACCTCTGAAGAGGTAACCTTGTCGGCTTTCGTAGATCTGAGGCGAATCTTCTTCCTCTTGTGTGTTTCCTCCACTGACCTTGTATAGGCGAGAGCACAACCTTCTTGCATGACGGCCCGATCGAGTTGAAAACAATATATATGAACGAGACGTGTTCGTTCAGACTAGGTGGGCGTCTCCATAAATTTATTATCGGGATCTTATAACCTGTGTAGGATGACACATTTTTGAAAATGTTTGAGGACAGAGAATTTCTTCGAGCATGATTTTTATTCTCGAATTTTTTAATTTTTTAAGATGGGAATACTTCTTCAAATTTCCGATTATTCTTTTATTTTAAGCTATTCTGAGCAACATTCAAAAAATTTTTGAAAAAAAGTTGTTATAAAAAAATTCATGTTAAATTATAAGCAAAATTAAAAATCCGATTTTTATCGTGAACTTGGCTCAGTGGTAGTGCTCCAAGATTCGAATCTAAAGGTTTCGGGTTCGAATCCCGCCTTAGACGATTTGATTTTGCCTGCGAAAAAAGCTAGTATATTTCATGGTTAGACAACTTTTTTTCAAAAAATTTTTTGAATGTTGCTCAGAATAGCTTAACATAACAGAATATACCGGAAATTTGAAGGAGTATCTCGTGTTAAAAACATCGATCGATATTTTGTAATAATTTAAACTTTACCCCTACCCTCAATTTTTTTAATGTTTCAAATTTAAAGATCCCCTTGCATTCAAGTGTGGAAATCTCATCCAAAGCCATCTTCGTCCTCATTCCTCATCTCAAATTTTCGCGCCACTACCCCAAATATGCAAATATAAGGTCTCATCTTTGCTTATCCTCATTTCGAAGTCTTGTATAGAGGCCGAATGTTTGCCCGCGTATTTACAACACAAGGCTGTTTCTAAGTGTCCGGCACTTGTACTTATTAGGTCAAGCCATTTTCATTACAAAAGAGGTGCCAAAAGTATCCTTTTTTTGTAGACAAGTGAGAGGGAACGAGTCAAAATGGTTTGTTTGGAGAAAAACAATAAGTTGATGGGAAACGGAATTGGTGTTGTTGACCTTTGGTGAAAAGAGAAGGTGTGAAAATGTTTTGTAAGAAAAGGTGTTAGATTTTCGAGAAATCGTAAAAAATGACAAACATATAGAAAAAAATCACGAAGCGTGAAATGGTCTGTGTATTGAAACAAAAAACTGAATTTGAATTCCTGAAGAAATTTTTGAAAAATTCTACCGCCTATCGATAGAGCGCATCGAAAAACCAATTTTCGTGAAAAACATTTTCTTTGTTTTTGAGGAAATTTAGTTCAAAGTTGGCTAAATTTCGGTTAATTTATGCAAATTTCGATCATCTTTATCAAACTTTGAACTAAAATTCCTCAAAAACGAAGAATATTTTTTCACGAAAATTGGGGTACTACCGTTTTTGATGCGCTCTATCGATTGGCGGTGGACTTTTTTGAAAAATTCAAACGTCACTTCGTGCATGTCCCTTGTAAGCCTTTTAGGGTCGCCACAAGCTATCGTGTCCCCATAAGCAACGGCACAAGCTATCGTACGAAGTCATCGTACGAGTGTATTTTACACTCGTATGACGGACGAGATGGCCACAAGCTATCGTACTGCGTCGTACGATCGTACGACAGCTTGTGGCGATTTTGTCGTACCCTTACGTTAATTTTACGATCGTACGATGACTTCGTACAATAGCTTGTGGGGCCGTCGTATTTCGTACGATAGCTTGTGCCGTGCTTGTGGCGACCCTTAGCATTCAACAAGATCCATGTACCAAATTTTTTCCTAACTTTTTAATGCGTTCAAAATTTTCTTTCAATCGACATTTAAAAATGAAGGCTGTTATTATGCTCAACTCTGGATATCGTTACCACAACGTTTTTCAAAATTTATCCACCGTGCTCAAACTTCCTGTCTTTATACCATCTTCATCCAAACTTTGTCTATTGTTTTCACTTGCCCGATAATCCCCTAAATCACTTAATATCAAATTTCTTTATTTTCCTTTTCCAACTTTCAACATACGACGAGATTTCTTTGTCAACGTACATGTCTCATTGCGAGTTTTTGTACCTCCGCCTCAAATTTCCGCTTCAAGCCCAACATCAGATATAGACAAGCAGGACAACGACATCTACGCAAGTCAACCGACCGACCCATAAATGTCACGACGAAGGCATGTGTATTCAACGGCTACTCAATTGCAACCTTCGCGTGTGTGTTGTTTCCGAAATGCAAGAAAATTTATTTTTTGCATTATTTTGTAAATGTTCGTTGAGACTCCCTAGAGTGGATAATCTCATTCGGACAGGATCTATTTCGATTTTCTTCTATCATCAAAAGCATTGAAAACTAATTGTTACTGAGGCGGCGGGGAATTGGTATTGTTTTAGAAGGTCCTTGACAAGTTTTTTAGGCGTAGGAAAATTGGTAGTATTTTTTTAAGTCACATAATTTGATTGAGGGAGCTGATCTGGTTGTTTTTGGCCTTGGGGCATAGGAAGCCTCTTTATGGTTTAAGGACAAGTTTTTCTTGGCCATAGTAGAAATTGGATTTTACAAGAAAAATTCGGAGCTAGTTCACTTGTTGGGAGGCACTTATTATAGTCAAAAAATCAAAATTTTTTCTTTTTTAAAATCAGTCGAAAACATCCCAACGGCCCTCTTTAGGGCCACAAGGAGTGTCGTAGCCCATGGCATGGGCCCCATGCCCCTCGGAATATTACCTCCCTGGAGCACCCCGGGTAACATGAAATGGTGGGCTTGAAGAAATGGTTTTTTGTTATCAAAAAGTTTAAAAAATGAAGTTTTTCAGAATTATTTATTGATTTCATGCAAAAATAACATCACCAATGTGTTTCTCGCTTAAAATACCCCTAATAGGATGTTTTCGGTCGATTTTAAAAGAAAAAAATTTCAAATTTTTGATAATAAATCCCTCCCAACAAGTAAACTAGCTCCAAAAATTTCAATTTTCATAAAAATTCGATTTTTTAACGGCATTTTTTGCTTGTGCGCATTTTTCTCATTCGTGCATTTTTTGGGTCATTTTTCATCACCCGGAAATTTTCCCACCTGGGTATCTAATTTTCTATTCTTTTCACTTTTTGAATCCACCATAAAAAACATTCCGGCGCAAAAAATCGGATATAATCATAGTTCCTTGCGGTTTCAATTCATGCGACAACAACAATGGCCTTCGAGCTCGATTTGGCACTGTATAATTATTCCATTCATTTTTCCTTATCCAACCTTTATTCATTTGTCATCGGTCAGTGCACAATGTGTCAGTGAACGTTGTTCAATAACTGAAAGGTGGCAGACATGATCTTTTTTTGCTCCTCAAATCAAAATCACCTTACCCAGTTTTTGGCTTCATTTCTTTCAACTTACAAGGAACACTCGCAACTTGATACACTCGGTATTTTGCCGAAACCGGGCTCAAACTGTTCCTCATATCCAATTTGATTATAAAATTTTTTGGAATTATCGGCCCATGCGGCTTCCCCGAGGAATAGAACCCTCAGAACATCGAAAAATAGCGATTGACAAAACATGAAAACGAGTATTTTTCGGAAACTGAGCCGTATATACTTCATAAGCATGTGATTCTTGTTAAAAATGTGGCCCTAAAGAGTCGAATTCGTTGTCGGTGAGCTGCAGCTTCGTATACAGATCCTGGAGATTCATTGTTCTTCAATCGCGTTATTCATCTTCTTGGTTGTTTGTTGAATGACTTCAACGATAATTTGTTTGGTGAATGATTTCATTTTATAGATTTTCATAGGTATCCCTGTGTGGTCGTGTTATCAGAAAATTCTTGCAAATCAAGCAAATACAACAAAGTAACTCACAACCTCTTTAGAGTCACGTTTTTAACAAGAATCACACGCTTATGAAGTATATACAGCTCATTTTCAGAAAAAAAACTCGTTTTCAAGGTTCGGAAATGTGCGCAATCGATTTTCCGCATAAATTTAGCTCTAGAGAGGTCATTTTCTAAGAAAAAGCTAAAAAATTTTTTGAAAAAAATCAAGTGGGCTCGCTAATCAATAGTAGTACCGAAAATTTTATTCAAAAATTACAATTAAATATAAAAAAATTATCTAATCAAAATAATTTTCCTATTATTCGTTCCAAGTTCAAGTAGATAATTATCATCATGATTATTATTTCTTGCATAATTTTCGTGGCGCATAATACTGGCGTTGTGTAATGTTCTAGTTACAATTTTTGAAAAACTTTTGTTGTATCTTGTCAAAAGACGTGTCTATAAAAAATTGGGACCTCAAGTATATAATCTTATTTTAAAATGTTGATATTTGGCTACAAAAGTCGATTTTGGACGAAATTTCCGACCTTCGTAGAGCTTTTCTAGGCGCTAAACACGAATCCGCTGTTATTTTTTGTCCTAGACCTCGGGAATATGATCAAAAATGGCTTACAAAGAAAAGATCGTTTTTGGTGGATTCCACTCGAAGGGGTGTCTTCCAGTTGTCAAAAGCAAAAAATTCCTTCAGATTCGTGTTTCCCCTGTATACCAAATTTGGGAAACTTTTTGAAAATTCGAGTTTTTGGACTCCTTGGTCCCCTAAAAATTTTTTTTCATAAATCAAATTTTTGATCGAAAATTGAATTTTTACCTTAAAACTTTGATGTTTACAAAAAAATTAAATTTTTTGGCTCAAAAACAATTTTTTTATAGCATAAATGGCTTTTCGTAACAATCTTTGGATCTATGAAGAAAAATTGTAAATTTCTGAAAATTAAAAAAATGGATTTTTTACCAAAAATAAATAAATTTTGACAAAAAATTGATTTTTTAAATTTTTGGCAAAAATTTAATTGACAAAAAATTGAATTTTTGCTAAAAATTACATTTTTCAAAATTTGAGTTTTTGACAATTGTTGTTCACCGTTCCAATTTTTGACCCCAAATCTCTTGGATTAAAATCCACTAAAATGGTATCTATTCAGTATAGGACCGGCTGAAAAGTTGCGCACAGTTGTTCACACGCAGTCCAACAAACATGTGGACAGTCGTCGTCACGCATAGTAAATAGTATATATATCTTTTTCTTCTACTTCATTCATATATCCAGAGCCCATCCGGTCGAAAGTTTTGTGGCGCGGATAATTTGTCGCGGCGGCGCGCATTGAAACTTTTCGATGGTGACGATTCATAACTCCTTTTTCTCCAGGTTCTTCTCCGATGCATCCGCGAGCCTCTTTCATGGCCTTGCTTGGCTGCTACCCTCAAAGACGTCTCCTAACAATAACATTATAGTCTTCTTCGCGGTTTTTGGAATAGGCAGATTTTCTCACTTTTAATTATTGCGAAAAAAAATTTTTGGCCTTAAAATTTATGTAAGAGTAAAAAATTCTGATTTTTAGATAAAAATACGATTTTTGAGCAAAAATAAAATTATGACCAAAAATTCAATTTTTTATTTAAAATTTGAATTTTCCACAAAAATTTGAATTTTTTAAAAATTTAAAAAATCTGAATTTTCGTTAAAGATCTGAATAATTTTGTTGTTGTTTTTGTACATACATTATGATTTTTTAAACTATTGCAAAATTTTAGATCTCAAAAAAATTTATGCGACGTCGAAAATTTAGCCTTCTTTAAAATTTGACTATTTCCACATTTGCTCAAATTTTCCGCCCAGGGTGTTAGAATATTTCCATTATTTTCTAGAAAAAATGCCATTATTGACTAAATTTTTACTATGCATATTTTTATTATTTTCTATAATTTTGGCGATGAGGCCGCCCGATCCGGGCAGGATCGAGGCTAGGCTAAGAATAGAGGAAGAAATATTGAATGATAAATTGGCAAAATTGGGTAGGAAGAGGAGGCAACTTGGTGGAGGTGGTCAACCAAAAGAAATTAGTATACAAGTGAGTTTTGATAAAATAATAAAATTTGGTGAAAAAAAGTGAATTTTTAACCCCCACCCCTCCCACAAAAGACCTATTCCCTTTCAATCTCTTAAAGGGGGGGGGTAAACTTTGCAGCAGCATCTCCTAAAAAATTGTTTTGAATTTTTGCAAAAACGACTTAATTTTATGCGAAAAATCGATTGCTCGCATTCCCGAAGATTGAAAATGTTTTCCTGACCCTGATTCAGGGAAATAAGAGTGTGTATTGAAGCGAAAATATGAAAATTTTGGATTTTTCTTCTAAAATCATCGTTCTATGAGTTATTTTATGCGGGAAATCGATTTTCCAGCTTCGGGAATGCGCGGAATCGATTCTCCGCATAAAATTACCCCCAAGAAGATGATTTTGAGGCAAGAAACCCAAAATTTTTTACTCACCAAATCGTGTTTAATTAGCCATAATGATACTGGTTTTGCTGGCGTTTTCATATGTAATTTGACACCCTCCAATTTTGTATGCCCCCAAAATTTGCATAATACCAAGCGGTCTTTTTGATTCTTTCATACCTATTTTTGACTTTATACTAATCCATTTTCTGCTTATTTTTTGTAACCCAAGAAGTCAGTCTTCATTCAAAACATTATTTTCGATGCCACTTTGAGATAAGCCGCTCTAGTGACCGAATTTTTCGAATTTTATAATGACGACAGAAATGTAAATTTCCTATTGTTAAGGAATTTTCATTGGAATTTTCGGGATACGGATACGTCTATGTGTTTTCTAGATGTTTATCAAGTGATGAAACCTCATAAATCTTGAAAAGAAACCCATTCTTCCGAGGTCATAAAATTGATAAAATTTACCACTAGAAGAAATCTTTTTTTAAAGCATGAAAAATGGAAGATTATGTAAATATAAGGAAAAAGAGATTTTGCACTAAAATATTGGGTTGTTCAATAAGTATTGTCGGCCCAAAAAATACATCTAAATTAGGGTACCTTCCCGTGGTCAAAATAAAAGATTCCTTCAGATTCGTGTTTCCCATTCGAAAAATCCCTGAAACCAAATTTCAGCCAATATGGAGAACTTTTTGAAAATTCGAGTTTTTGGCCCTCCTCCCCCTTGGGGTCATTTTTTATAATTTTTTGTAGTTAAGTAAAATCGGTCATGCTCTTTCAGAATCCGAACGAATTTTTGAAAAATTCGACTGTTAAGGGTGTTTTTCTTCAAACAAAATATTGTAACGCAAAAATAAAATATTAGGAACTTTTATTTTTTGGGTAAAATCAACTCGTTTGATGCACATTTAGCCTATCTAACATTTTAAAAAATCGCATCGAAAAATCTTTTCGGATAGCCAAGATATCGATAAAAGTCTGATGTAAAGAACCCCGTGGATCATCCTGTATTATGCAGATTTCAACTTTCCCTTTCCTCTTCCAACAAATTCTATTCCAAAACGCTTCAATGATTGTTCCAATGCCTTCCTCATCAACCTTAAAATGCACGACGTAATTTCACTCTTTTCAGTCCTCGATTTCCCCACAAAGTTGTATCATCGTGAGCGTACAAGTAAAACATCGTTGACCTTCTTTTTTCACTTGAACTGTGCGTAAAATTTCACACATACACTCAAATTTCTTATCTTAAATTCTTTTGCAAGCAGCATTATGGGGTAAATAGAAAAAAGAGGAGGTTTCCGGTTTAGATCAAGTCGATATTTAAGGAGAGGAAATGCAGGATTTTCGAAAATGCAGAAATAGTATAAAAAAATGTCAAAAAATAAAAAACTTGCCAAAATGCCATTTTCTCAACATACTAAAAATTTATGGTGTCCGGTCAAGAAATTTATCGCAAATGAACAATTGTTAGAGATTTTCCAAAAAATTTAAAAACTGGACAATCTTGTGAAATGTTAAAGGACCAGTTCAATCAGATAAAAGGGCCCATAATTTGTAAATATTCGGAATTTTTTCTGGAAATGACCCCTCTAGGGCTTCCCTGATTCAGGAATGTGCGGGGAATCCGAATTTGACATTTATAAAAATTCAAGAAAAGCTGTATATCGACGCGAAAATTCGAGAAAATAACATATTTTGGTCTAAAAACAACGCTTTTTCTTTCCCCGTACATTTTTACTCCAAACGGGATCGTTTTTAGACAAAAATCGCATTTTTGCGACTTTTCGCTTCAATAAACAATACGTCATCCCTGAATCAGGGAAGCGTTTTGTGCTTCGAAAATGTCAAATTCGGATTCCCCGCATGTTTTTGCCCCTAGAGGGGTCATTTCCAGAAAAAAATTTTACGTGGGTGGCCTCCCCTATTGCGTATTAGCTCCAAAAAATTTGCCAAATATTTAGTGTGTAAAATTTTTTTCCGTTGTTGAAAATTTGTGAAAAAAGTCTAAAATTTTTCTAAATATTTTTTTCAAATAAACCTTTTAGTTTTTGAAATTTACCCATTTAAAAAAATCTAAAAATTTCACATGCTCATTTTTTGAATTTTCAATTGTCATGAGTACCATTTTTCTATCAATTTTTTCTGATCTTTTGTTTTTGCCTTGACCTTTTGTGTCCATGGTCCAAGTTCCTGTACTCCCTAGTAGTGTAATAATTAGAGCGGTCTTCTCTCAAATCCAATTGTCTTTCAAAATGATTGCCGGCCATATATGGACCAAGACTATAAGAAACCAAAAAACTTTAAAGGCATTTTGACCTCTAGATGACCTTGCTTGATAACAAAAAAGACTTGAGAAGAAAGAGGATCAATTAAGTTAACCAGGGAGGTGTAAAAGAGGATTTTTACGGCAATTTGAGCTGAAAAAGAAGGACGATTAAAAAATAGCAAAAAACTGGTTGCCAAAAAATGGCTATTTTACTGAAAAAATTACTGGAGCTGTAAAAATGTATAAAAATTTGGAGAAAGACATAAAAATACCCCTAATGAGTCATTTTGGAAAAAAATTTTTTGAAAATTTTTCACCAAAAAATGAATGGCGTTTTTTGGAACACCCTGTACTCAAAAATGATTGTGCACACTTTTAGGTAACAGCTCCACTATTTTCCAGTCGACTTTTCGATTATGGACCAGACGCTGGTGATCAAGAAATCCCACAAAATCTGGATTCAGTTAAACAAATCGACCTTACTCATCCACCATCCTTCTATGGTCAAGAATATTCTTCGCTCTATGTAAAANGACTTTTCGATTATGGACCAGACGCTGGTGACCAAGAAATCCCACAAAATCTGGATTCAGTTAAACAAATCGACCTTACTCATCCACCATCCTTCTATGGTCAAGAATATTCTTCGCTCTATGTAAAATAGATTTTTGTTTTAAAATTTCAAATTTTTTTAGATCCTAGGGAATGGCGGCATAGGTTTTGATAGCTCCACAAAAAATTATAGATCGAATATTTTACCCAGCCATCTAAAAATCATAGCTCCATTTTGGAATCGGAATGATTTGAGAAATGGTGGACACGTTTATTATCGAGAAATTACAAGTATACAAATTTTCGGTGGGAGAGGGGGTTTTTCCCGAGGACGGATTTTCCGATACTCATATTCTGAGCAATCTTTTGGAAGGAAGAGATATTCTAAAAAATTTTTGAATGGGTATTTCTTGGGGGTGGCCCACAAAGTTTTAAACTATTCGGAGAGGGGGGTCTCAAAATTGTTAAAAATAAACAATTTTAGCCGGTCGAGTCCTCGAACGCGGTCAAAGTGAAATTCGCTATCAATACGACAAAAATGTCAAAGTTAAGTCAACTTTATTGATAACCTGGTCAAAGATGCAACCCTTGGGTGCTGACCCACTACCCGATGAGGTATATTTTTTGGCATACACAATAACGGGACGAACAAGAAAGGAACACAAAAATGGGACGACAAAAATGAGACAATTTTTTTCTTCAGATCTCAGCTCCTTTAAGGAATTTTTAGATAGTGTAAAGGACTTTTTTCTCAACTTTTTATTCTGATTAAAAAAGTCTTTGACACCATATCAAAATTCCTTTTAGGAGACGAGATCTGAAATAGCCCCCGTTCTTATCGTTCTGTTTTTGTCTCCCGTTCTTGTCATCCCGTTTGTGTTCATCCTGTTTTTGTGTTGTTTGAACGATCCTTCCATCCCGTTATTGTGTATGCCAATTTTGTCTTCAAAAAATCAATTTTTTGAAAAAAATTTTAGAACACGAACACTTTCCAAGCAGCAATTTTTGTTACAACTAACGGAACTTTTGCTAACTTTATTTATAGCAACATAGGATGGACACAAGGAGCAGAGGTTAGTGAAGATAATTTTTGCAAATTTGAATTTTTTAAATTTGAAAAATAGTTTTTTTATTGCAAAAGTTAAATATTTTCTTTTCCTAAAACCCAACAATTAAATGTTTTTCAACTGCAAAAACAAATCGAAAATAACCTCACATAAATTATCGAGTGCACATTCTAACGCAGCGATGGCCGAGTGGTTAAGGCAGTCGTACTTGTCTGGGGTTATCCGGACTTGGTACCCCCAAGTCATTATTTTATAACGCAGGTTCGAATCCTGCTCGCTGCATAATTTTTTGCGTGAAAATAATATGTCCCATAATTTATAGGCCGGTTTCAACAAAGGTGACAATACAGAGCATTTTGCTCTCCCAACTTCCGGCACTGGTAACATAATGTATTTGGAGGAATATGGTAATACTGGTATACCGGGTGAATGGATGTTCGAGTTGGCTGATCAGCATGTGGTTCGATGTAAAATTGGCATCAAAGGAGATACTTGTGATGAAGGTGGGTATAAGTTAAAATTGTATCCGCTCTTTCACATGTTACCCTCCCCCAATTTTTTACCACTCAAAAAACAGGGTCATCCACGGGATTTTTTACATCAGACTTTTATCGATTCTTGATTACCCGAAAAGATTTTTCAATGCGATTTTTGTGGATCANAAAAAACAGGGTCATCCACGGGATTTTTTACATCAGACTTTTATCGATTCTTGATTACCCGAAAAGATTTTTCAATGCGATTTTTGTGGATCATCCTCTATATAAATTAACCTATTTTCCGAACAGTGTCCCTAGTTCCATCCATACACAAAAGTAAAAAAATTTTATGCCAAAAATTTATCTACAAATAAATTATTTTTATATTTCAACCATTTTTGTCATTCATCATCATATCTTGGCTGTCTGGTCGTGATTTTATTTTTTATCCTCATCAAAGCAGGCACAAGGCTTCTAGACCTTCTATTTCTTCGAGATCTTTCCATATTAAACTAAATTTTTTAAATTTTGGAAAAAGTTTTTTGAAGGGGTGGGAAGGGGATTGATTTTATGAGGGTCTCATTTTTAGAACAGTTAGAAGATGATTAATACCAATGTTGCTAATTTTGGCAAAATTTCACGCAACCCCTCGGAGCTGCGTGCCGTTTGGTTTTTATACCGGTGTTGTATCACATAAAAATTTTGGAGCTAGTTCACTTGTTGGGAGACACTTATCATGTTCAAAAAGTCGAAATTTTTTCTTTTAAAATCGGCCGAAAATATCCGATTAGGGGCATTTTTAAGCGAGAAACACAAAGGTCTTCTAATCGAAAATCTTGGCAACAATTGCCATTTTGTAAAACTGAAAAAGTATCTTAAAAAAGGTAAAACACAAAAAGTCAGCGAACAAATGGCGACCTTGAAGAAAATGGCTTTTTGATATCAAAAATTAAAAAAAAAAAAAGTTTTCAGAATTATTGATTTTCACGCAAAAATACATCACCAATGTGTTTCTTGCTTAAAAATAACCCTAATAGGATGTTTTAACTGATTTTAAAAGAGAAAAAATTTCGACTTTTTGACCATGATAAGTGCCTCCCAACAAAGTGAATTAGATCCAAAATTTTGTTTTTTTTAATTTTCGATGTTTTAAATTTCAAAAATTTACCCTTCTTTTTTCCATATCCACCTCATCTTTCAATCTTTTTGACAAGCATGGATCTGCACAAGACTCACATGGTTGTAGACAAGGCTCATTAAAAAACATGGGACTCAATAAACTAGGTCGACTTTCGGCAAAATTCACAAAAATAGCAAAAATAAAAAATATCAATACAAACATGCCCAGCTGAAAATGCAAAATCATGTGTTTCATATCTTTTGTGAAAAACAAAACACGAAACGGAAAGAAGCAAACTTTCGAAAGAATTTTTTTACAACAAAATGAGTCACACTTTTCAAAATCAAAACCTATCATATATCGAACAGGAAGTCTCCGTCAGCTTGTCAGAACAACCTAGAAGAATGTTTGGAATTTTTTAGTATCGCGAGAAAATTTTGCTAGGTCCATATTTCCCTTGAGTGCGATCAAAAATTATTTGAAATGACGAAGGAGGAGTGGATATCATTTTTTGGAGGATAAAAATAGTTTCCTGGTAAAAAANGAATGTTTGGAATTTTTTAGTATCGCGAGAAAATTTTGCTAGGTCCATATTTCCCTTGAGTGCGATCAAAAATTATTTGAAATGACGAAGGAGGAGTGGATATCATTTTTTGGAGGATAAAAATAGTTTCCTGGTAAAAAATACTAACGACTCCTACTCACGATATGTGACTAAGAACGTCACCTTTATTGCCTTACTTTAATTTTGAGCCGAACATTTTTCAATTGAAAAAATGGCGCTTTTTACAAATTTCAAAAATTGTCCAACAAAATGACCATCGTAAAAAATGTGGCATCTCCAAAAAATATAAAGTAGAACCTCGATAAGTGCTTTTGCCGATCTCTAGTTTTTAAACATAATTTTTTTCAGTTGATGAATTTTACAACCTCCATAAATATAAAAAATTCATGATCTAACAAGGAAATAATAAGAATTATGCACTTTATAGGAAAATGATGTTTCTAAAAAAATTGCTTGGGAAAATTGTTGGGACCTAAAATTATAACTTATAACTCATTTTTATTCCAAAAAGTAAATCAGATAATCCATTTTTGAAGTGCCTTGTTTTTTTTTATAAAAATTCTAGGTGTTCTCATTCTTGGTCAATTTTCGACAGAGGTGTTTACGATCTGATAGCATCAAAATATTTTTTATCGTTAGTAAAATTTAAATAAAGTTAATTTTTTGGAAATTGATAAAAAAAAGCATATTTTTCATTTTTTTAATTAAAAAAAATTAATTTTTTTGTAATATCCACATTTCCATTCATCATTGAAATAGTCTCATGAACTTGATTTTTTGACATTTCTCCAACTTCACTTTTTTCCACTTTTTATCCATATGTTGATGAACTGAAGAGCCCTTATCGCGATTTCCTCCAAAAAAATTTGCTTTATTATTGTCAATGTATATCCTAATTTTAATGAGCACTTATGCATGAATGAAATTTTTTGATGATCTTGAGAAAATTGAGGGCCTCAAAAAATGAAATTATGTGCTCGACAAAACAATTTTTGAATTTTAATCCATATCCCTTATTTTTAAATTTTTAGAATGTGGTCAAGGAGAATGGGGTGTAGATTGCCGAGATTGCTGCCACTGTGCTAGTGGAGGAAAATGCAATCCTATCACAGGTGAATGCAATAGTGGAATATGTTCTGAATGCTGGGCTGGCTTAAATTGTCAAGAGAGTAAACAATTTTATAAAATTTCCCCCCATTTTTTTCTTTCAGAGAAAGAACAATGTGCAAATGGGAACGCTGTGGTTTGTGCCCATAACGCTATATCATTTACGGATTATGATCGATGTGGGGAGCCAATTCAAAGATGTCAATGTTTGGCAGGATTTGTTGGGGATGGATATAAGGAGTGCCAAGGTATTAGCGAAAAAATCTACTGCTTAACGAAAATTTAAATTTGTTTAACTTTACAAAATTTTCAGACGTCAATGAATGCGAACAACCAAAAACATGTCATGCAAATGCCATCTGTACCAATACACCAGGCCGTTTCTTCTGCCAATGTGCCGAGGGGTACTCCGGTGATGGTGTCACCGAATGCATCACCACATTCCTCTACCCCGTCGACAATCGTGAACAACTCCCTAAAAAAACCAACTCCAAAGTTGGCTTCAAGTTGCGATATCCATTAAATGTTTTCGGTGAAATGAGAAAACAGATCACTGTAGGGGATATTTTAATGAAAAACGATACCAACAAATTTCAGATTTCAAGCAATGGTCTGATAATAGTTGAGCAGATGGCACAATTCCAACCTGGAGACCATCTAGATAACATGGAGGTACTTGGTATAGCTCCATTTTTTGCAGCTATTGATCTCAGCAAAGGTGGTGAAATCAGTATTTCAGAAACTACTGGTAATTTTTTTAACCTCTCTTTTTTGTAAAATTTTTTTTATCGTTTTAAATTTTCAAAATTTTCAGACTCCGACGTCCTAACCAGAGCCACAAAAACAGTGAATGAGAATCTTGAAAAACCTAACTTTATTGCTTCAAGTGTTGTGACAATAACCTTTAACAATGTTACCACAGAAAATAGTGATGTAAAAAAATATTAGGATTAAAAATTGGAAAAGATTTTTAGGGTAAAAACACTTTCCAAGCAGCGTTGATAGGTGGTACTAACCAAAGAGAAGATAACTTGACATTTGTTCAACTTTTGTACAAGGATTTGACATGGAATGACAATGCTGAGGTAAATAATTTTTTTGGAAAAGTTGCATTTTTATGGGGAAAATTAGTAAATGCAATTTTTGTATAGTAACGGGAACCGAGTGCTTCCGCGCTTGAAAGGGAGAAGAAGGGAATCTCCGAGCGGTTCGTATATAAAATGTAGTGTTAGTTATTACTAATACTTATTTTCAAAAAAAGTAGTAATTATAACTAATACTTATGCATCCCTGCGTGGTCGTGGAATTCTTTCGAGGGGTACCCCTCCCATAAAAGTGGTGTCAAAAGTCATAGATTTTCATTCCCTACAAATTTAGTTGAAGCGTTCCGGGTTTTTTCAAGCGTTCCCGAGATCGTCTATACAGACAAACAAACAGATATTACACGGTCATAGTAGTGGGATTTTTGGATTCTATTGGATTTTTATTTATAAAAATATCATAACCTGAAAGATATAAAAATTGGTATCTTTTCAGTTATGATACTTTTTAAATTCTTTTTTTCTAAAATTTGCTTTTTTCGTAATTTAAAAAAATTTTAGGTCGGCATAATGACCTTGGATAAAATGAATTCTATACATCTTCCAGGTTCCGGCACTGATGGTATTGAACAGCTTAGTCAACTTAGCAATATTCGGTAAAATTTTCAACAAAAAAATATTTAAAAATTTTAAAAAGGAAGATTGAAACAAACAAACTTGTCGCTAATCTATCAAAATTGTTATCATAATTTTATGCTTAAACTACCCAGAGTACATCATTAAACTCCAAAAATTGCAATTTTTAGCACTCCTGGAATGTGGCTCTACCGAATTGACTTGGATACTGTCTTTCCTTGTGCAAGGTTGGATCTCCAACCACCGTATTGTGATGCCGAATCACCGACCCTGATCAACAGGCCCTTCTCTGAAAAGCATACTACACCTTTATTGCCCGTCTCCGAGAGAATGAAACCTGTCCAAAATTCTGAAAACGATGAAGAAGGTCTTAAAGATGAAGATTTTGATATTACCTTACCCAAAGAAATTGATATACCAGATGTAGGTCAAAAAAATTCAAAAAATTCGGGTTAAAAAAATGAAAATTTCTAAATTTTAGAGCTCTGTGGAAATTGTCCAACCGAAACAGCCAGTTGTTTCTCTCTACTCGCCAAAGTCAACCGAAAAACCGGCTCAAACCAAATTCCACTCATTTTTCTCATCTTCGCGACGCTCTTCAACCCCTTATATTCCACCTAGCACCACACATGTTCCTATAGTCTCCATCGGAAGTCATGAATTTGAAGAAATCCCATCTGATGTATTCGATATTACCATACCTCCATTTATGACAGTCATACCGCATATTTTGTCTCCGGCTGAAGCGACAAGAAAGCCACATATTGGAAGAGTCGAAACTGGTGAGGAAGGAGCACATGATTTCAATATCTCACAACAATGGCCAGGATCGAAGATTCGACCCATATTATGGTCAACAATGTCTGTGACAACACCGAGCACTACGAGGAGTTTGCCTACACAACCATCCAATGTTTTTACATACACAGAAGATAGGCCTAGTGTAAGTTTTTGAAGAAAAAATCGATTCTAGAGAGAAAATGAAAATTTAGAGAAATGTAAAAAATTGGTTTTGGAAATTTTTTTGAAATTTTCATCAAAAATTCAAGTTTTTTAGACAAACATCCATCAAAACCCAGTACTTGCACCTCAAACAATCGTTTCACAGCGTCCTCAAGATCTCCAACAAAAATCCAAAGAGCTCGAAAAACCCGAAGTTGATTTTGCTGATGACCGAGATGTTATTTTCATAGCGGACGAAGAGAGTATCGTTCCTCAGACTATAAAACCATCGGTTAGTTTTTAACAAAAAAATTTTAATTTTTCAAACAAATTTTTAGCTACCCAAGCAACCACCTCGCCCACCTGTCAGCTTCCCTCCAAAGACAACACAACCATCCCAAACTTCTCCGACAACATCCACAGAACAAACGACAACTACACCATCTACAAAATCTCCACAAATTTTCGTATTTACCACTACTCCAAAACCAGTACTTTTTAGCATTTTGAGATTTATAAAAGTATGAAAATTTTCAGTCGCAGATGAGGACATTCCCAACAAAATCTTCAAAAATTTTGACTGCTCAACCACCTGGTTCGGATCAAAACGAAGGTGCTACTTTGCCATTTGATCCAAATAGGATTTTGGATGTGGAAACGTCTGGAAGCAGTAAGTTTTTGAGATCATTCAAATTTTTTGTAGCCATCCCCTATCAAAACAATAAAAATTTTAGAACTTGCTGTAATCATCCCAACAACAATTGTCGCTGTTTGGCTGTTCATTTTACTCATTATTGCAATAGTTGTGTGCTGTCAGAGAAGGTATTTTTCAGCTCAAAAAATTTTTTCATAGTTTTTAGGAGGTCAGCGCACAACTTGAGGAATATGTATGGCCCAGCGTATCAAATCCGACCTGTGGCGACAGGTTTTACTGTGAGGAAAACGACGAAAGGGTTCGATTCATATGAAGATCACTTGGAAAAAGCTGCTAGATTGAGTTCGGAGTTGAGCTCTTATAATGTGAGCGTAAATTTTGAAAAAAATTGTATCAAACTCTTTGATATTTTGGCTATTTTTCAACAAAATTTACAAAAAAGTATCATAATTGAAAAGATACTGTTTATAGTATCTTTTACGTTATGATATTTCTTACAGAAAAGTATCATAACTGAAAAGATACTATTTTTAGTATCTTTTGTGTTATATCTTTCAATAGAAAGTATCATAACAGAAAAGATACTGTTTTTAGTATCTTTTACGTTATGATATTTCTTACGGAAAAGTATCATAATTGAAAAGATACTATTTTTAGTATCTTTTGTGTTATGATAATTTTAAAAGAAAACTACCATAATCCAAAAGATATTAAAAATAGTATCTTTTTTGTTATGATATCTCAGAAAATCTTTTAATTCATGTTTTAATCCATTTTTATGTAAATTTAACAATTTTTATCGGGTTTTACTTACAGAGTGGGCGTGTCTCGTTGTATGGGTCGTATTGGAATTTGTCAAATGGTGCAAGTCCGGAAAATGGATCGACACCGGGTGGAAGTGGGGGCTCGTTGAACAACGGACTAACAAATAATGGCAACCATGGTGGCGTGTCTTCTAATAATGGTCGTGTGAATGGGTCTTCTAAACAGCACAGTCCTCCGTTTTTACCGTACTCGAGTAGGAAAGAGGTATAATTTTAAATTTTTGTTTGTCACAACAAATTAACCACTACAACAATTTTCATTTTTCAAAAAATGACAAAAATTTGACTCTAAAAATTCAAAAATTTTAATTTTTAGAGATACTCTTATAATGGTCGATACTAAAGAAATCTGTATGTTCCAAGAAAATTACTTCCAAATCAAGTGCCATGATGATCTGTGCAAAGAATAGAATATTTGTTTTTTCTTGATTTTTATAAGCTCAAAGATATTTTATAGCACACTAAAAAAATGTAAAAATTAGAGAATTTTCCTTTAAAAACAAAACTACCTCGTAAAAACTGCATTTTTTGATTAAACAAAAAGTTTTCTTCAAAAAAATTTTTTTTTGATTTTTCCCAAAAATTGTCATTTTTCTAAATATTGCCTTAATTTTGACATATCTTGTTTTGTGTATTATTTCTTGTTATGGAACTGTAATTTTGTGACTTTTTGGAATCATATATGGGAAATTTTGGTAAACATGCAAACTTAACTTTCATAGCCTAGTGGACTAGTTCACTAGACTTTTACTCTAAACGTCACAAGTTCGATTGAGTCCAAGCAATTTTTCATCTTTTTTGTTTTGTCATGTTAACTTTAGATTTTTTAGACAGCTTCTAGACTGCCTTTTTTCGTAATTGCCTTTTACAGGCTGAGTTAAATTTTTGCGCGATTTTTTCAAAAAATTTTCAAGTTTTTAAATTTTCACCAAAATAACTCTACAGGGGTTTTTCTATGTGGGGAATCGATTACGCGCATTTGCGAACCTTGAAAACGCTTCTCTGATTCAAGGAAGAGGCATGTGTATTGAAGCGATAATAGGCTATTTCCGGATGAGGGAAGCGATGTCAAGGTTCGGCAATGCGCGCAATCGATTCTTCGCATAGAAAAAACCCCAATATGGTTATGTTGAAAATTTAAAAACTTGAAAATTGTTGAAAAAATCGCTCAAAAAATCTCATTTTTTACTCACCCTGTATAACGTACCTGCCTAATTTTTCCTTCTGTTTCACTTCTAAAATGAGCTCATTGTTGCATTTATTTTGTGTGTATATTTTTTAATACAAGTTATTACTAATTTTTATCATCGTCTTTTTGATAATATTTATGCTTGAATTTTTTATACATATTGATTATAATGATTTGAAACGGGATAAAGTAATTTTTAATCTATGTGGAATTTCACGCGGCTTATAGTCTAGTGGTAGAATACCGGACTCATCACAGGCCTTGGTTCAATTCTCGATGGAGTCACATGTTCTTGTCTGGCACTAGGACAAAATTCACCAAATTTTTCACAGACATTTTTCATCGATTTTTGGTCACCATGGACATTTTCACAGTTTTTTTTCATAATGACATTTTTCACCGATTTTTTTCACAGTGGACATTTTTCACAGTTGGCTATTTTGGGCCCAAAAATATTTTTCCAGATCAAAATACGACTTTTTGTTGAATATTAGATGGAATTGAATGATTTTTAGCAAAAATTGAAAATTTCATAATTATGAAGAAAAAACGGTGTTAGCGTGACAAAAGTTTGTCACGCTAACTTTTGTCACGCATACAAAACGAAGTTTTTCGCACGGAATTATTTCGAAAATTTGTCCGTTTGTAGTTTGTGTGCGTGACAAAAGTTAGCGTGACAAAACCCGTGACACAAGTTATAGTGCCCTATTATCCCTCATAATATTGCTGGTAATGGCGTTTGGAATTGGGCACTCCCCCTGTTTTTGCACATTTTTTTCTGCAAAAGAAAAAGTCATCATCCATAGTGCATGAGCATGAGGTGCAAAATTCATCTTAAACAGAGAGGGTCCATTCTCGTATACGGGGTAGTGACGTTCAAAGTGATAATGACATTGTGATAACAATGATAACGATTTTTGTGATAACGTTATCACATGGAGTGATAACGTTATAACTAGTGAATATGAACATCACTAATACGGGAATCGAACCAGTGATGGCAAGAACCGTTAGGATGAATCGGTTCCGGTTCAAAGTTGGCTTTCCAAAATTGAAGGGTTCTGGTCCCAAGGAACTGTTTAATAACGGTTTCGGTTCCATGCTTTTCGATCCGTTAAGAAACAGTTCTAGAACCGGTACCGGAACCTCGGTTCTGGTACCGCACATCATTGGGTCGAACCATCCCTGTTCAAGATGAATTTTGCGCTACTTGCTCCCGCATCTTGGATGATGACTTTTTGGGAACATGATTCTAATGAAATTTTTCGCTTTAGAAAATTTGGTGACGAGTCATGAGGATAAAAAATGAAGTAAGGGTGCGCGCTAGCAGTCGTGAAACGCATTTCTCGGAAATTCCGGACGCTAGCCGTCCGGAAACGGGTTGAATTTGCCTGAATATTGGCACGAAAACCCTGAATTGTACATTTTTTTAAAATACGCTTTAATTATTGAGTGTATTAAAGATGGCATTCTTTATAGCTCGACAGACGAACACAACGACACTAAATTTATCCAATTTGATAATTGTTTTGGGTTATTGAAACGAAAATCTGATTCAGGATTTTCGTTTTAATAACCCAAAACAATTATCAAATTGGATAAATTTGGTGTCGTTTTGTTCATCTTGATATAAAGAATGCCGTCTTTGTTTTTTAAATACACCCAATAATTAAATGTATTTACAAAATGTAACACTCAGGGTTTTCGTGTCAATATTCAGGCAAATTTAACCCGTTTCCGGACGCTGTCTGGAAATGAGTCCAGGGGTCCGTTGCTTAGTTTCGGAAGTCGGATCCCGGAAGTTGGAATCGGAGATCAGAAGTAAAAACTTCCGGTTCCGATTTGGAACATTTGTACTAAATTGAAACCGGAAGTCGGAAGTTTTTACTTTCGATCTCCGGTTCCAACTTCCGGTTTCGGAACTAAGCAACGGGCCCCAGATTTCGATTTCCGGACGGCTAGCGTCCGGAAATCGTCGTGAAATGCGTTTCACAACTGCTAGCATGCATCCTATACAACATATATAGGAATATTTTCCAGCTCTCAGAAATTTTCAAACAATTCATTAAAAATCACTAGAAACTATGGCAGAAGTAATTTCCTAGCTAAAAATAGATTTATTTGAGCACAGACTATAAATTTGAAGCTTTATAATAAAAGTGTCGCCTAGGTAATCTTCCAAATAGAAAAGAAAGCTCCACCTTAAAGCGATCTTTTTTAACCACATTGTTAGCCTAAGTCGTATCACATTCTGTGTTATGTGCAATTTTTATACCTTATAAAATTTGAATAGGTTACAAAATTTCTAGAGACCCAAATTTTTGTTTAAAAATACAATTTTTCTGTAATTCACCCTATATTAACCCCAAAAAGCAATTTTTTCGATTTTGAACTTCCATTCTGGATCCATTCTACTATCTAATATTTGAACAAGAACGGGTTATTTTTCAATACTATACCGAAAACGAGAAGCTCAAAATACGAAAACATTCTCTTCAATTATCCATGCCAGAAGGTCATAAGAAGCATAGATATAAGTTGGTGTATTTTCAAGGAAAAGGCCGAGGCGAGCCAATCCGACTGATTTTCCATCATTTCGGTGTGGATTTTGATGATATTCGGTTGAGTCAGGAAGAATGGCAAGCTCATAAACAACTTAAAAGTAAGATGAACACCACATTCCTCAGTGAGTTAGGGGGAGATGGAAGAGAGGTATCTCGTCCTTGCTCCCCCCAAGATCGTATTCTCTCCAACCTCCCATATCTTGAATCTTTTTTAGTTGCCCCAATGGATCAGCTTCCATATCTTGTCGTAGATGATGAAAAACTCGTTCTCTGTCAATCCATGACTATTGCTAGATATCTAGCTAAGAGTTTTGGTCGAAGTCAAGGTGAGAAAGAAAATTTAGACTTTGAATTTTTTCAAACTTTTGAGGCTTTGCTGGAAAGGGTATCACTGAAGCTGCTCTAAGTGATATGTATGCGGATGGAGTTAATGATATTATAACCAGTTATTTATATAATGTTATGTTTATCAAAGATGATGCTGCTAAGGTTGGTTTTTAAAAAACATTCACTCCTTCGTTGGGAGAAAGACCGTAGTTTTTGACCCCCCTCCCCTCCTTGATGTGGTGTCACCTAGGGGAGGTGAATTCGGGAAGGCGATGTGAGGAAGTCATCTAGCCATATACAACTTTCCTCTCCATTCATAAATTTTTAGAACAAAAACGTTTTAGAAAAAAGCATCAAAGGAGTTTTACAAAACTAAGTATACAAATTTTTTGGACACTTATCAAGAAGCACTCAAGAACAATTCGTCTAAGCACGAAAATTCTGGCCACTTTCTCGTTGGAAAGCAACTCACATATGCTGATTTTGTTTTTGCATGTGCTTTACATACATGCGACGAGGTGATGCCTAAAAGTCTCAAAAACCATTCTCTACTGAATGATTATTTGACATATATCAAAAATTTGCCTACCATCAAAGATTATATTGAAAAAAATTGGTGAAAGATTATATTTTTGTAAATTTTACATAACCAAATAAATTATACGTATCAACAACTATTAACAAACAAAAATACAATCGTGTAGTGTGTGTATGTAATAATAACGAATTTTCAAAGGCTAATAACTTTTTATGGTCAGCGCCATTTTTAACGAGCATAGTCTCAAAATGCTCGTAAGAGTTGTAGAAATAAAGTTATGGAGCGATTTTTTGGATGCTGAAGCAAAATTTTTTGTTAGCCCCAAAAAGCGTAAAAATGCCTAAATTTTGCAGTTTTTGGCAGAAAAACTCAATTTTTCGAATCTAAAAAAGACAAATTACTCTGTAACTTTGTTTTTTAGCATGCAAGCAATCATTAAAGCGCTCGATCATAAAAAACGATTAGTGCCATAAAAAGTTATTAGCCTCTGAAGTTTGTTAAAAACCTGGAGTCACAGCGTTCGGCTCCCGGTACTTTTTCATATAAGTAAAAAAATTATTTTTCAAAAAATTCTCCAAATCGGCTGATTTTGTACTCGGAGTTTTCGGGCATGGGGAACACGAATCCGAAAGAATTTTGACTACAGGAAGGGATCGAATTGGCCATTTTTTTTATGTAGGGGGTATTTTACATATACGTAAATTTTTAAACGGGTTCGTCGCTCGGAGTCACCCTCGGAAAATCCGCGAACGCAGAGCACTCGGCTCCCGGTACTCAAAATGCGCACAAATCCGTGAAAATAATTCCATGGAAAATGATGTGAAAATTATGCTCATTTTGAACGGCTATGTGAATTCTGTCCTAGTGCCGTTTATTTCTATTATCATATTGTAATTTTTATCCACATCTATAATTTAAGATAGTTTCATTTGTCTATATGTCACATTTTTCCATCATTCTGAACAGATAAATTCCCAAAGTCGACAAAGATTGAAGGATAGGTCTTTTGGATGAACTTTTGGATGAAAATTAGGGTGTTTTATTTTTCATGTTTTTTATAGCATTTTGCGTAAAATAAAATGACTAAAAAAGGCATTTTTTGGACAAACAGTTGGAAAGTGTTTTGCTTCAAAGTGCCGACTCTTGATGTAGTTATGCTCAAAGTTACAAAGAGTGACAATTTTCACCGTCCTCAATTATGCGAATTTTGATGAGAGAGAGAGGATTTCTTTGACACCCCCTATGTTTTGAAACATATGTGGCATCACATCTTGTAGTGCTTTCAACATCCAAAAAGCAATTTGCATAAACAGTATGAAAATTTTATAAAAACTAACGGTGAAAATGGAATTTTTCAAAAAATCTATCCCCTTTATCGATTTTTTTGGTTCCGCTAACAATTTTGCTTTAATTTGAAAATTTTCACCCTGGCCTTAAAACGAAAAAATAAGGATTAAAACCTTGTGAGGCCCATATAAAAAATTTATCTTCCCATCGGCCTCACATTCTTTTAAAAATTTTTAGTTTTCCATGTAGTTTCACGATATATTCGTTTGGCCATAGGGGTGTTGCATCTAGTGAAAATCCTTGTCAGTGATTTTTAATTGGTTAAATATCCACTTTTCACCCAAGCTTCAAACCATCACAATAAACAAAAATGATAAATGGATATTTAACCATAAAAAAATATTATCACATAAAGATTGCATAAAACAACAACTTTTATATATTTTTATAACAAAACAAACAATAATAAACGATGTTTTTTAATTAATACACCAAATTGTGTGGTAATTGTCCTTTGGCCAAGGAGAATCTCGATCCAAGATAGCCAAACAAATATTTGCGGTCCTTATGAGCACGAATCACGCCGAGAAGAGCCGAATCCACTGTCTTTTGATCGGCCTTTCGCTGGTCTGATACAGTGTATTCCTGAAAAATTGAATGGTATATGAAAGACAAAAATTGAGCCTACATGATTTTTGTCTAAAAAATGAGTAATAAAAAAGCTCAAAATCCATTTTAAGCTCAAATTAGACCAAAAATCGATTTTTGAGCCCTTTTGAATGCATTTTTTACTCCTCAGGTAAAAATTAGGGAACCAAGTTTTCGACATATAAGCATTCGGAAAGCTGGGGTTATCATCATTGGAGTAAAAATCCACCTTTTCCATAAGACTTAAAAATACCATACCGATTTTCCAGCGGCAAAAATGCTCGCGTCGGTTTTTTCGCTCTTCTTCTCGGACTTCTTTTTGAAGTAGTCGTGATTCACATGGTCAGGAACCTGCACTTTCGAAATGTCCAACTTCGTTTTCGTAGCAATAACAAAAGCCTGCGCCACACGCCGCAATGGAACGGCATTCAACTTCATCGGTCCAGTCACCAACAACAATCCGGACTTTTCCAACTGCTTCAAAAACACCACTCGCTTGCCACGATGGCGACCAGCCAATAGGATGAGGATTGTTCCAGGTGTAATCGACTTGCGCAACGGAACCTTCTTGGGATTTCGGCGAACACTATTCTTCACATTTGTCAGAACAGGGGTGATCTTTGACTGAAAATTTAAAAATGAGTTAAAAAAGCAAACAAGTGTCTAAAATTTTTGGTCATTTCATAAAGAGTTTTTTTAATTTTCCTCAAAGATTCAACTTTTAGTCACATTTTAAAATGTTTCAAAATTTCAATTTGTTCAAAAAATCAATTTTCACATTTTTTTTACTCCTCAGAAAAAAATTAGGGAACCAAGCTTTCGACATATAAGCATTCGGAAAGCTGGGGTTGTCATCATTGGAGTAAAAATCCCCCTTTTTATCTGTTATTTTACACTCTGAAAAATCATACTCCTTTCTTGGCCAAAATTCGACGTTCTTTGCCATTTTTGTCTCCACCGATTGGCTTAACAACGTATTGCTTCGACTTGTCTTCCTTGCTCTTCGGTTTCGCTGGGGATGCCTTTTGTAGTTTCTGGTAGAGGCCTCGTTTGTGGAAGAGTCTAGCTTTCGAAAATCGTGACAGACCCGGCGCCACTTCATAATTTCGAGGCAATTTTGGGGTAGTACCCTTAGCTCCTTTACCTTGTGCCATTTTGAGAAGTTTTTGCTCTAAAAAAATAAGATGGCACTTATTTAAAATACCTCTTCTGTGGGCTACACAGAGGAGGTATTCTAAACAAGGTGTATATTCCACAGAGGGAATAGAATATTCCTTCTGTGGAATATGCCCTTTAGTCAGCTTAAAATTCGCATAATTGGAGCTTCAAAAAGTAGTATAAAAAGCGCTTAGGCTGCTCGTTAGTCGTTGTCGCGTCCAAAAAACACTGTTAAATGAGCTGTGAAACGTTGTCGAGCTCAATAAAAAAACGCTGTTAAACGTTGTCGAACATTGTCGTGCGACAATGTTCGACAACGTTAAACAGCGTTTTTTATTGAGCTCGACAACGTTTCACAGCTCATTTAACAGTGTTTGTTGGGCGTGACGACTAATGATCACCCTTAATAGGAATTTTTCACCGGCATAGGCTCTAATAAAACGAAGAGGATGGAACGATAATGATGATACGAATGAAACGACATAATGGAACGAGACCAAATTCAGAGTTTTCGTGTCAATATTCAGGCAAATTCAAACCTGTTTCCAGACGATTTCCGGACGCCGTCTGAAAATGAAATCATTTCATTCATATCGTTCCATCCTCTGCGTTTCATTAGAGTCTATGCTGGTGAAAACTATGTCTATTGAGCGCTTTTTATACTACTTTTTGAAGCTCGAATTATGAGAATTTTGATCCGACTAAAGGGCATGTTCCACAGAGGAGGTATTCTAAATACCGAAATAATCTTGCGAAAAAGTGGAAATGGACAAAAATTGAAAATTCAAGAAAAATTAAAAATTGAAGAAAATTTGGCTGGGTACTCTCCAAGCAGTGGCACAAGTTTTAGTATCCCTGTGACCTGTTGCTACGCTCGGAAAGGGGAATTTCCCAAAAAAATTTTGAATTGTATTCTACAGACTACAGTCAAACCTCGATATAACGGCACCCCTAGGGGTATCGAGGATTTTTCGTTATAACCACAGTGAAAAACGCCATTGTTACTCGAGATTTACTAAAAAATCAACAATTTTCGTTTTTCAATTTGTATAACGTTAAATTGACATTCTTAGTTTTTTATATGAGATATGCCCCATGCGTAACATATGTATTTCGACATACCCAAATTATGAAGCTGGCAAAAATGAGTCTCTATGAAATCTGTCAGGTTGAGCTCGGAGCTGCTAAATCGCTCGGAATCGTGTTTTTCGATCGCGAAAACGCCCTAGAACTCGAAATCGGTAAAATTTATTGTTACTGATAGAACTTACATTTTTGACCCCGTCGTGCGCTAGGGAATGGACCAAAAATGTAGTTTTAACAACAACAACAATAAATTTTACCGATTTTGAGTTTTATGGAGATTTCGCAGTCGAAAGACACGATTCCGAGAGATTGGAGCATATCCGGAGCTCAACTTGCTGCTTCGAGCAACAAATTAGTGTGGAATTACAGGGGATGCCGTTATATCAAGGTTTGACTGTAGCTTTTTTGATTAAAATAGAGCTACTTCGGCTCTTATACCCCATTGAACGTAGTCTAAAATCGAAAAATTATTTTTCGAAATTTTCTNTGCGAACATCGAAAAATTCTGAAAAAATTTTTTAGGGGCCAAAAACCCCCAAAATAATTTTGTTGGGGTTAAAACTTACAACCCCTCATTTTGACGCATTTTTTTCAATTTTTTGACCCCTAACAAATTTTTTCAGAATTTTTCGATGCGCGCAATCGATTTCTCGTGCCCGAAAACCCCCGAGTACCAAAAATCAGCCAATTTTGAGAAAAAAATTTTTCGACCTACCGGCGCCAGAGAAAAATACCCCCCCCTTAAAATAGAGCTACTTCGGCTCTTATACCCCATTGAACGTAGTCTAAAATCGAAAAATTATTTTTCGAAATTTTCTCAAAAATGATCTTATTAGGAGTAATTTTATGGGCACTAGGCGTTTGTTACGGTTACCATTTCTAAATTCAAAATTGCCGTTACCATTTTTGAAATTTGCAAAACATGAAAAAAAGGATATAAAAATTAAATAGTCGTGTGTCAAAAGTAGAAATTTTGTCAACCACTGGCACCATTTATACTTGCCGCAAGACGCACGCGTCTTGCGGCAAGTATAAATGGTGCCAGTGGAAATTTAGAAATGGTAATCGTAATCAAACGCCTAGTGCTATTTTATGTAGGAAACACGTTGGCGATGTTATTTTTGCGTAAAAACGCTTCCATTTTTAGAAAATCGAATTGAAGACATTTGTCTGTCTTCAATTCGATTTTTTTTTAATGGAAACGCTTTTACGCAAAAATAACATCGCCAACGTGTTTTCCGCATAAAATTACTCTTAGAGTCATTTCTGAGAAAATCTCGCAAAATAAAATTTTTCGATTTTAGACCACGTTCAATGGGGGGAGGATATAAGAGCCGAAGTAGCTCCACCCATTCCTATTTAAAAGTTTGTTTAGAAAATCATGTTTTGAAAGAATTTAAAACTGAACAATAACCCTATAGCCAACAAATTGAAGAGTCGCCATATAAAGTGCATAAAAATTTGAGCGCAAAAAATTTAAATGATCGAAAAATTGCTAAAAACAAAAAGTTTATGAATCAATTATCTTCAATTTTATTGTAAAAAGAGTTAAAATTGGGCTATGTACGTCAAGTGAAAATGGCAAACGTTTTGCCAAAAAATGATATTCACGTTTAAAAAAAATACGGTATTTATGAAAGGCGGCAATATGAATTTTTGATTTTTTAAAAGCAATTTCACAATTTTAAAAAGTTAAGTTTTTCTGGAAGCAAAAATTTTCGATAAATATTCGTACTTTGAAAAAATTGAAAAAAAAGATTGATAAAATGAACAAAAATGATCCAGTTAAAAATTTTTTTAAAAATTGGTTAAATGAAAAACGAAAATTCGATGAAAATATATAATTTTGCGAATAACTTTGCAAAGAGTTGCTCGCGTTTACAAGCTCCTACAAAAAAAATTTTGTTTTGTAATTTTTGATTAATCGTTTCAATCCTCAAAGTTTTATTGAATCAGGAATGATTCAATAAAATTCTGTGATTAAAACGAATTATCAATTATTACTAGGGGAGGGGGCAAAAGTTTCAGACAAATTTCACAATACATTTTACAACAACGTTATAATATTTTTATCTTAATCTAAGTGCGTATATTATGTATGTACAACAAATAAGCACCGTTCAAATTATCTGAAACTTTTGGCCAACTGGTCTGAAACTTTTGCCCCCCCCCTAGTAGAAAATTTCAAAATTTTTCTATTATTGGGTCGTCCAAAAGCTTTTGCAAAAGTTAGACGATGAGTAGGCGTCCAACAGTTTAGCGATGAATATTTTCAAAATAGAAATATTTCCGGTAAGGAGTTTAAATTTTTTCGTTTCAATAAACACGATGTTATTGAAATTCAGGTAACTTTGATTCATTGCGCAGCACAAAATTTAACAAGCCAATAAAAATGAGGTTTTCATAAAAAGTGATGTTCAACAGGCGATGGGATACTTGCGAACGGGACATTTGTGGATGGATACTTGTGGACGCGACATTTGCGGATGAAGCGTTTGAAAAATTCAAATTTTTGAAAAATTTTGAATTTTTTGAAAAAAAATTTACGATATGATTTTGTTAACCAAAAAAGGGTCGAAAATATGTCGCATCGTGAATTTTCTTACATATTCGCGTTTTATTTTTTGTTAAACTTACATTTTACACCTTTTTATCAAATTAAAAAAGTCATTATAGTTTGCCATATAAATGACACGAGCAAAAGAGATTGAAAAAGACTTTTTTACACCACGTGATTATCAGGTAAAATTTGAGTGTTGTCAGTGATGGCGATATACAATGGCGTATCTAAAGGGAGGGCACGT
>OZJO01000054.1:36597-55876 GCA_900406225.1 Acrobeloides nanus
AGATACCATACCGTACAAAGAGAATCAAATTTTTTACAATAAAAACCGTACCGAGGCCAAAAAATACACCTAAAATGGCTCTGAATTTTACGATTTTACACCCATATAGGTAATTTTTTGCGGGGAATCGAATGGCGATGTTATTTTTGCAAAATTCTCAATTCTAAAGGTCGGAAAATTGATTTTTTTGTTGTCAAAGCTAAAAAACCCCTGTTCAAAATTTTTTTCGAAATTTCAAAAAGTGCTCCAAACCAGCTGATTTTTTGTACTCGGAGGTTTTTCGACATGGGGAACTCGAATCTGAAGGAATTTTTTGATTTTGAACACTAGATTTCACCCCTACAGTTGTAGCTATTTTTGGGGGCTGAGAGGGGTCCCCCGGGAAAAAATCACTCTATCTCCTGCAGATTAGCTCGGATTCGTCTCTTTACTTTATAGCGGGAGTTTTTCCGAGCGGGGAAGCGATTCCCGATGGAATTGGACGAAAAAAAATTTTCCCTGACCCTCTGTCTCCAATAATACCATAAAAACCCCTCTTATTAATAAAGAGGTCAAAAGTTGGGTCACTTTGGGTAACATTTTCACCAAAAATCGACCGTAGTTTTAAAGAGCATAGTTCATTCTGTTATTATACGAAGCTGCTTAAATTTGCTCGTCGACCTTGCTGAGATAGAGCGATTTAAGTGAAATAGACCATTTTTGTGTCCTGTGAAAAAAATCGATATTTTCAAAGTACAAAACAGTCTAACACAAAATCATGATATATTCTCATTTAGCATCACATATTCAAAATATAAACAGCAAAAATCCGCATCAAAAACGAATTTTTACTTTAAAAAAATAGAATTTTCTTTAAAATAGCCATTTTTGGGTATATGGTAAAGATCGTCGTAAAAACCTCGAAAAAGATCGATTCGACCAAAAAACTTTGTATATTCTGATTCTGCAGACGCGATTCTATACGAAAAATATAATAACTCAAAAATGACCCCGGTGCGGTTTTTTTTCTTAGCCCCGTTGTACGGCTTTTTTATGACCCGTGACGGTCCCTATATTACGTTTTCAATTTTGACATCGATTTACCATCGTACTGGGAATACCCTTATATAAGGTCCTCCAGACAAGTATTTTTCTTGAGACTTTACATATTAATGCAACCAAAAAACTTCTTTTTGCATTTGAGATAGGAAGAGTCAAGGTTATCCGACAATTTTTCCCTTATCCCTTTTGTTCCCTTAAACAATTTTTGTACAAAAAAATTTTTTCCAAAATTCGTTTTAATATTGCCTGAATGTCACTAAAATCGTGTTTATTAAAACAAATTTGGGAAAAAATTGTTTAAGGGAACAAAAGGGATCAGGGAAAAAATGTCGGGTAACCAGAGTCAATCTACAATCCTGAAAGAGGAAATTTTTTGAAACTGCTCCTACGAGAAGATATGAATGTTTTTCTTAAAAAAGCCAGTTTTTCAGACAACTTTTTTCGAACAAAAATTGAAATAACTTTTTATCGGCTCAAAAAAATTAAATTTTTTTTCTAATCTACAAAACTTTACATTTTTTACAGATTGAGTTGTTGGATCGGGCTATTGACCATAATTCAATCGTTGCACTTGGTACCGGTTCTGGGAAAACATTCATTGCAGTTTTGTTGCTCAAAGAATATGCTTTAAAGTTAAAAGAAAATCAGAAGGCCATCTTTTTAGTCAACAATGGTAAGTTTTTATGTAATTTATGATTTAAAAAATTTTTTGTTTTTAGTAGCCTTGGTTGAGCAACAAGCAACCCATATTGAATGTCACACTGCATTAAAGGTTGGCAAAATTCATGGGAATTTGAATGCAGATCTGACAAATTTTGGAACATTTGTTAAGGAATATGATGTATGTCTGAACAAGATTGTGACCATAAATCGATTTGCGATCAAAAAATCGAATAGATGATTAATTTTAATTTCAAAAGATCGAATTTATAAACAATTTTGTTATTAAAAATCTATATTTTGCTCAAAAATAGATTTTTTCAGGTTATCGTCTTAACCGCCCAAGTTTTTCTGGACGCCTTGAACCATGCCTGTTTTAAACTTTCGCGTGTAGCTCTCGTAATTTTTGACGAATGCCATCATTCCCTCGGACCTAGGCATCCATATCGATTAATTGCTAACAAATTACGTCTTATGAAACCAGGTTGTCTTGTTTTATGCAAATTTTGGAGCTTATTTTATAGAGAAAAAGCCGAGAATTTTGGGCCTGACTGCTTCGATTATAAACAAGAAGATCACAGCATCTCAATTGGAAAGGCAGATGTGTAAGTTAGAGCAGATTTTGGAGGCTTCTATAGAGTCGGCTAGTGATGTTATAGCGGTATGATCTGATTTTATAAATCAAAAAATTATTTTTAAGATTAAAAAAATGGATTTTTTGGGCTTAAATCAAACAAATTTTGTTCAATTTTTGGCTAAAAAATCGATATTTTGTCATTTTTTAGGCAGCAAAATATGGAGCTCGACCAACAGAAGTCCTTATTAAATGTACAACAAAACGAGAACGTTGGTATAGCTGTGTTTTCGAATTTTTGGTCTCCATTTTTAAACTTTCGATTAACAAAATTCGAATTTTTAGGTCTATCTTCGAAACCACGTTGATACTACGAATGATTTTCATCCAGAATTTGACATAGATCCCAGGAAGCCTATCCTAGAAGCGGTGAATCGGACTTGGTATATTTTGGAACACCTTGGTCCGTGGTGTGCGTGGAAGGTGTCAGGAATTTGGCAGAAAAAATTCAAGAAGTTCAGCCAGGATGATATGAATCAAGATAAGCAGAAATATTTGTTATTGCTCGCTGAGACAACGTTTCGGGGTATTGCTGGGATTTTGTATAAAAAGGTACTAATTTGTACTTTTGTATTCATTTTGAGTCCGTTTACCCATTTTCCAATGAATTTTTATATTTAGGTCAGAAAAATCAACTCATTCCAATCTCTCTTACCATATATCAGTGAAAAGGCTTATCGACTCTTGGATATTTTGTCCAATTATCATCCAGAAAAATATGAACAAGTTGGTATAAAAGACCCACTTAGTGGCATCGTTTTTGTGGAACAACGCTACACTGCATATATTTTAAATGTATTATGATTTTCTTTTTTCTGATAATTTACATTTTTTTAGACGTTAATTAAACAAGTGGTAAAATGGGAACCTGAGAAGTTTGGCTTCATCAAATCTGATTTTGTCGTTGGTCATACAGGGACTTATAATGATAGCGAAGAAACCATGGCAGCTCATAAGCGACAAGAGAAAGTTTTATCTGCGTTTCGAAATGGCTTGTTGAATTTATTAATAGCGACGAATGTGCTCGAAGAGGGTGTTGATGTGAAACAGTGCAACGCTGTTATTAGATATGATAAACCAGTTGATTTTCGGTCTTATGTGCAGGTGGGAACAGAGCGTATTAAGCAGTGGCTACGCCACTTTTACTCCCTCCTGGGAAAAATCTACTGTACTCGACCTAGGTCGAGTGGACCGCTGGTCTGGCCTCTCTCAGATTGTTCAATTTTTGTCGGACATAGCCAGACCGGTTCTAGGGCCGACTGGAAGTCTTTCGTCGAAAATGACCAGTCAGGCATCAACATATCTAGGAAAATTTTCTCGGGAGACCCAAAAAGATAAGATCCCCTTGTTCTTTAAGCTTTAGCCAAAAAATAGCGCCACAGGCACGAAATTTTTTTAGAAATGACCGTTTTTGTGCTGAAAATGCTCAAAAATAATTATTTTTGATAAAAAATTATAAGGGGATCATTAGGTTTGTTGAAAAAATTTATCAAACATTTGTACAAAAATATAAGGGAACCATTAGGGAAATTATTTTATTTTTTGGATTTGGGGTGGATACGCTACTGCAGCAGGACCTGATTGCTAAGGGCCGCCAAAAAATGTGAACAAACATGCCTAGTCTGTTCAAAATTCTAACTGGGAGTCATTGTTTTGATATTCAGCCCATTTTGGCCTCAAAACATATTTGGCTACAAATTTAACCTCACATATTTTAGTCTCGTGGAAGAGCCAGACGGGACAAGGGAGTTTATTTTATGTTGGTCGAAGATGAAGATGAATATGCAGCATTGATTTACGATTTGAGAAATTACCATCAAGTTGAAGAAGTATTTTTTTTGTTGTAGTTATAGAAATATCGTACCTGGTATCGAGAGTTTACAAAGAGTTATGTCAAGAAAAAAAAAGAATTTATGCCCAATTTTTACAATTTTGACAAAAAAATTTTCTTCAAAAAAAACTATTTTTTAATAGATGATGTTGAAACGCTACAGAAGCATCTGTGACTTTCCATTTGATGATCTAGAATATACAGATGTTGACTTACGATTCCCTCCATACATAGTCGAATCAACGGGTGCACAAGTCTCAATGACCACCGCTATTTCTCTAGTCAACCGGTATTTTGTAACATTTTTGTTTGGTTCAATTTTTCTAGGTACTGTGCCAAATTGCCATCGGATATTTTTACTCGATTAGTGCCACAGATTAGACCTATACGTATGGAATTTAGTGGTGGGACAATTATGTGGAATGCCGAGTTGATTTTGCCAATTAATTCTCCAGTGAAGGAAGTGATTAAATTGAAAGAACCGCTGCCGAAAAAGTCTGAAGCTTTAATGGCTGTTGCGTTAGAGGTTAGTGAGAAAAAAATTTAATTTTTTGGCTCAAAAAATCAACTTTTTATTCTTTTTTAAGCAATTTTTGTACGTCGATTTTTGACTCAAAATATTATCACCATTTTATGCCAATATTTTTAGGCATGCCGAAGACTTCATGAACGCAAAGAACTCAACGACAACCTCCTCCCTGTCGGAAAAGACACCGTTGCAAATTTGCTCATGGAATTGGACGAAGAGGAATTTGGCCCCAACATTCCGACCAAGGCCGGTTCAGCTAAGAAAAAGCGCCTCTACGAACGGAAATTAACCAAATCCTTACACAAGATTTTCCCAGGTGTTGGAGAACTCTACTATATCTACATTATAGAGATGAATCTAGTCAAGCCGATTACCGACGAGAGCAACCCGAAGAAGCGGAGGATTATTAGTCCGGCTGATGTGGAGACCACTTTTGGATTCTTTTCTGATAAGAAATTGCCTGCTATCCCCGGTTTTCCAGTATTTATGCGTCAAGGACAGGTGGCATATTTTCTACAGTTGATTATACTTCGTTTCCCCTGCACTATATAAAAAGTTAGCGCGAATTTGATTGATCGATGATTGCCAGACCGTCCAATCTGGCAAGTTAAGCAACGTTGAGCCCACAGGTTCGATCCCGCTAGAAGTCAATTTTTTTTGCGTGTCTAAAATTTAAAAAAATTTCCCTAGGGGTATTTTTATGTGAAGAAACTGAATCCGCCGTTATATTTTCATGAAGAATTTTGTAAAAATAGAAATTTTAGTTTTTTTACCAATTTTATGTGTTTTTGTTAAAAAAAAATTAAAATTACTATTTTTTATGAAAAAATAAGGGCGGACTCGTGTTCCTCGCATAAAAAACCTCCAGGCAACATTTTTTAGCATTTTTGACACATCAAAAAAAAAATGACTCCTAGCGAGNAAAAAAAATTAAAATTACTATTTTTTATGAAAAAATAAGGGCGGACTCGTGTTCCTCGCATAAAAAACCTCCAGGCAACATTTTTTAGCATTTTTGACACATCAAAAAAAAATTGACTCCTAGCGAGATCGAACCTGTGCTCAACGTTGCTTAACTTGCCAGATCGGACGGTCTGGCAATCATTGACTAACCAAATTCAACTTTTTATATAGTACAGTGAGAAATGGAGTATACTGTTTTAATTTTGATTCATTTTGAAGAAAAATCGATTCTTGTACGTTTTATACATAATTTTTATTTTTAGGTAGATGTAAGAATCCGCTTGGCAACAACACACTTCCAACTGGAGCCAAAAATGATGGAGCTAGTGAAACTGTTTCACCTACACGTTTTTGAGGATGTACTACATTTGGACCCGATTCTTCATCAAATCGAATTCATGATCGACCATGCACCGGTGTCGCTGCTAATAGCACCGTTCAAGAAAATCCGGGATGCTTCTGGAAAAGTGGTTGACTATGATTTGGATTGGTCATGTTTGTCTCTTACAATTAGAGACAGCCCGGGGATTCCATCGCCGGAGACTAGGCAGAAGTTTAAATTTGAGGAAAAGGATTTTTTCGATCGTGTTGTGACACCTTGGTATAGAGAAGGAACACAAGCTTTTTACTATGTTGCTGAGGTATATAAGATATTTATGAATTGTTATTTTGTATAAATTTGTGATCAAGAATTGTTAAATTAGTGATTTTGACAGCAAAAGATTTTTCGAAGAATTTTGAGCTTAAATTTCGATTGCTTATAGATTTTCGTCGATTACACCTCTAGTCGGATGAATTTACATTTTTACAGAAATTAAGCTCCAATTCAACTTTTTGCATAGTTGAGCTAAAAATTTGATTTTTTACCGGATTTTATCAATAATACATATTTCCGAGATTTTATACGCTTATATATTTTNGTCGATTACACCTCTAGTCGGATGAATTTACATTTTTACAGAAATTAAGCTCCAATTCAACTTTTTGCATAGTTGAGCTAAAAATTTGATTTTTTACCGGATTTTATCAATAATACATATTTCCGAGATTTTATACGCTTATATATTTTATAGATCTGCTACGACCTAAAACCATCTTCGGATTTCCCCGACAACAAATATGTGTCCTTTAACAACTACTTCAAAGAAAAATATGATATTCAAATTTTCGATCAGAATCAGCCACTTCTTGATGTCGATCACACCTCTAGTCGGATGAATTTACTCTTGCCAAGACAAGTAGGCAATTTTGTCTCTTGAGGGCTTTGTTGATTGTGAAATTTAAGGTGTCTACTAAAAATGCCAAACGATTCCAGGACCCTTCACAGAGACAAATTTTGATCCCAGAATTGGTGCACATACATCCGCTATCGGCGTCGCTATGGCACATGTTGATTGCTTTGCCAACGATTTTGTACAGGTTAGTGAGGAATTTTTTATGGTAACTTAAATTTTTCAGAGTCAACGCACTTTTGCTAGCCGATGAACTGAGGTCTACAGTTTTGAGAGAAGCTTTAGGAATAGATGATATTTTTCCTGAAGATTTTGAATGGGATATGTTGACTTATCCCACACCGAATTCTGAAAAATCTACCCAGATAAAAAATTTGGAACAGTTGAAGAAAGCGAATGCCGCAGAACTTCTAGAAACTGAGCAAAAAGATGAAGGAATTAGTGAAGAGGATTTGGTGTCGAATGATGATGCAATGAATAACTTTTCAATTGGCGTTTGGGATCCATCATTGGTCGGAGATTTTGTGCCTCAACCAAAAATTTCGACTTTCGAGGGTGATGAAAAAGATGAAGCACTAGCCGAATCAATTGGCATGGGCAATCCGAGTTTATTAAGCTCGAATATTTCTGACGATGAAGAAGAGGATGAAGAGGAAATGTTCTTCGATTTCAAGACATATAAGAGTAGGTTTTACACTACACAAATGAAATTGAACTAATTTTTTAGAAGACCGTGTAGAGCTGCCGATTCGACCATTGGAACCCACCGGATGGGGTGATGAAAACGAGCCAGCTCCAGTGTCTACTTTTTGTGCCATACCCAATGTATTTCCCATAAATTTAGTGGATGTTAAAGGCATTAATACTACGGCTTTGATGAGAGACATTCAAAATACGTTGAACAGTGGCCTAGATCCAATTTCTAAGTCGGCTCCACGCCAAAGGCCGGTGCAAAAAAGGATTTTCTTGGACAGCTATCAAGCGTTGGATGACTTTGAGCGTAGATTAAAACCAGTTGAAGAAGTTGTTGATTTGCTTGCAATAGAACAGGAGCTCGATAGCAATTCGCAATTGTATGAGGGCGAAAATGAGCAACCTTTTGAAAATGGTAATTGGTGTAAATTATTTCTTGTTAATATCTTTAATTTGAATTATGAAAATTTTGAAGTTGTGTATCTATCTCATTTTGTAGGTCTTGGTATTTATATGTATAGTAGAAATTTTTTTGGTTACCACAAATCTTTTTATTAAATCAGGCAACGTATACATTGAAATGAAAGGCACAACATTATAAAATTCAAAAAATATGTCATTTTAGCGGCTGATTTCGTGTAATCGAGGGTTTTTGGCCATAAGGAACACGATGCATGCGTTATTTTTGAAAATTAGCTTTGGCATCGTGTTTGCCATTCGAAAAACCTCTGAGTGCAAAAATCAGCCAATTTAAAGTCATTTTATCGAAAATTGATTTTTTTTAGTATGGTAGGGGGCCTTCATGTAGGCGAAATTCAAATTTGAATTCTAACGCCAGCATTGTGTTCCCCATGGCCAAAAACCTCCGACTACACGAAATCAGCCGCTAAAATGGCGTATTTTTTGAATTTTACTTTTGTTACAATATACACGTTGCTTGATTCAGGAAAAAGCTTCACGGTAACAAAAAAAATTTGGACTTTATTTGGTGTTGATCTAAAAGTTCTCGTACTTCACTTTTCAATTATCACTTCACTTTTTATACTCTGTCGATAGAAATAAAAAAGTGAAATCCGAGAGCTTTGTGGCATAAAAAAAACGATTTCTGCCGGTGGTCCAATTTTTTGTAACGATAAAATTTGCTCATAACTTTTTTATTTGAAATCCAATTTGGCTAAAAAATTTTATTTTAATCCTGAGACTGGGAGAAGCCGATCCATGTAAAAAATCGAAAAAGTGAAAAAAAGAAAAATTTCTATTTTTCCCTTGGGGAACCAAGTGGTTGAAAAAAATCCAACTTTCTAAAAATTCTCCAGCTGATTCTTTGTACTCATGGATTTTTCGACACGGGGGNATTTTTCCCTTGGGGAACCAAGTGGTTGAAAAAAATCCAACTTTCTAAAAATTCTCCAGCTGATTCTTTGTACTCATGGATTTTTCGACACGGGGGAATCAATTGTGCGCATTCTCGAAGCATGAAAATGTTTGCATAAACATGAAGCAGTGAGTATAATTTTAAGGATATACCTCTCTTATAGGTAACTTCTAGTGGTCAAAATCAAAAAATTTCTTTAGATTCGAGTTTCCCATGTCGAAAAACTACTGGTACAAAAAATCAGTTGATTTGCAGAACTTTTTGAACATTTTTTAGACCCCTTGACAAGGGAAAAAATTGAAAAGTTTCTTTTCGATTTTTTTACATGGATCGGCTTCTCCCAGTCTCAGGATTAAAATAAAATTTTTTTAGCCAAATTGGATTTCATATAAAAAAGTTATGAGCAAATTTTATCGCTACTAAAATTTGAACCACCCTGTATATTCTTGGGTGCAAGAATTCTAAAGCTGTTAGTATAAGTTAGTATAAAAGCAATTCTAAATCCCTTATGGATTTAAAATTCTTATGCATTTATTTTACTCTTATATTTTTTTGCATTATTTTATCCAAGATTTTGTTTCTCCAAAATACCCTTTCCTATTTTGATTTTATGCATACTTTCCCAAACTTTTCTCCAAGATTTTTGTTATTGGGAAATGCTTGTTTTTTAAGCTGAAAATGTTCAGAAAATGACGATTTTTGTCAGAAAAACTTGGATTTGGATGAAAAATGGAAAATTTATAACATTTTTAGTGAAAATAAGTCAAAATAAAAAGGATAGTTTTCTGAAGAAACTAGGTTGGAGAAAAACTTGAATAAAGCAATGCTTAAAAAATTCTTATGAAATTCTGAAAACACATTTCCTTCAAAATTAAATTTCTTTATTTTTCAGACACTGTTCGCTCAGAAACTCCCGATGGCACATTGGTTGACATAGGTGCCGGCGATCAACTTTTTGTTGACGAAAGCTTCAGCGTTGACAAGCCTCAAATAACAACACCAGAAGTTTCGCTTCATTTCTCATTTGATGAAGATCTATTAGTCAAGAATCCACATGGAGTTTCGCCCAGTTTACTTTTGCAAGCAAGAAAATTGGCCATAAATTAGGAGATTATAACAAATTTTAAGGCATTGACCACATCGAATTCTATGGATGGGATAAATTTGGAACGGCTTGAAACTGTTGGCGACTCGTTTTTGAAGCTATCTGCGACGAATTATTTGTATCATAATCACGTGGATCAGCATGAAGGGAAATTGAGTTTTGCTAGATCGAAAGAAGTATGATTTTTTGAATTTAAAAGTTGTTTTTTATACCAATTTTTGACAACAAAATTCAGTGGAAAATCAATTTTTGAGTTCAATATTTGTCAGAGTTACCCCTTTCCCTTATTTTTAACCATTTTGCTTAAATTTGAGCCTCAATGATTTATTTTTTGGATGATATATCAGCTTATTTTTGGAATTTCATATAAAATTTTATAATTTCTTTAACAATTGATTTTTTTTTAATTTGGTTTTTTGGTTGATTTTTGAGCTCAAAATTGGGTCCTAGGACATTTTTGAGCCCTAATTTGGATCATCGGTTGATTTTTGTGTGCGAATTTGGGCTTTTGGTTGATTTTTGAGCTTGAAACTGGGTACTTGGTCGATTTTTGATCCCGAAGTTGGATCTTGAGTTGATTTTTGAGTTCGAATTTGGGTCCTTGATCGATCTTTGCCCGGATTTGGATCTGATTGATTTTGTGCTTGAATTCAGACCATTTACTTAATTTTAATATAATTAAATTTTGAGATATTTTGTTTATTGAATTAAGTTTTTAAATAAAATTTTTAGGTTTCAAATTTCCATCTCTACAAACTCGGCCGCCGAAAATGTATTCCCTCAATAATGGAAGCGTCAAAATTTGACCCCCATGTTTCATGGCTACCTCCTGGTTATGTAACTCTGAATGAATTTACGGGTCTAAATTTATTGGACGATGATGAAGGAATCAACGAAACTATGGACGCCGAAATAACTGGTCAAGGAAGTCCTGTTCAAAGTCAAAAAGTAGTCTGATTTTTTACGATCGGCTAAATTATACTCTGATTTTAGCCAAAAGAAGCAACCGGATGGGATGTCGCGGATGCCGAAAATCAGAACTATAAAGTGGCCAATGGAGTAGAGACGATTATTTTGGAACAGCAGAAAAATATAGTCGATTCAAATTTGGCACGCTTACCATATAATATGATGACCCAACAAGATGTCAGTGACAAGTCTATTGCTGACTGTGTTGAAGCTTTAATTGGAGCTCATTTGATTAGTCTAGGTATTTTTATGTCTAAAAGTTGATTTTTTAACCCAAAAATGGGTGCATAAGTTAATTTTTTGGGTCGAATGAGTTATTTTTTGAGCCAAAATGAGTATATTAACTGATTATTGTTGACTTGTGTGGTGATCAATTTTTGTCGACGAAAGCTTCAGCTTTGTCAAAAAAATGTGTCCTTAAATTGAATTTTTGGTACACAAATGGGTCATGCATTTTTTGAATTCAGAAAACCAATTTTTAGGCCCCAAATCGACTCTAAATTTCATGAAATGGTTGGGTCTGAAAGTTATTACGGAAAAAGTCGATCTCACGAAAAACTTACCGCTTTTGAAATTTATTGAAACTGAGGTATGTTTAAAATTTTTTCAAGCTATAAGAATTCTAGCCCGGAAGAGCCGAATCAGCATTATTGGTATTGTATCGTAAAAACTCGTTGCTGGAAGTGGAAAAAGTTATTGGTTATCATTTTAAAGACAAGGCATACCTAGTACAAGCTTTCACGCACGCGTCTTACTATAAAAATCGAGTTACTGGGTGTTACCAGGTATGTGAATTTTTGTTTAGTGTAAATCATTTTTGGTGATTTTTTATGCCCTTAAAATGGTCGCATTATTTTTTTAAAGCTCTAAAAATTGTGCACGCTAATTTTTGAAGCTTTAAAAATTCAACAAATTAATTTCTAAAGATCTAAAAATGATGAATATCATTTTTGAAAACATTAAAACGAGTGAACTAATTTTTGAAATCCTTAAAAATGGATTCATTATTCTACAGGATGGAAAAACTGAATTTGTTGAGCAAATTTCGCCAAAAAATTTTTCGGTTTTTTATAAAACAACCCTATAGGTATTTTTCTATGTAGAAATTGATTGCAGGCATTGAAAAATAATGGAATTCTTCTTTGACTCTGAATCAGCCCGAAACCTCAAAAAATAAAAACTGTTTTTTGAGCAGCTGATTTAGGGTCAGAGAAGCGATTTCACGATTTTTCAATGCGCGCAATCGATTTTTCGCATAGAAAAATCTCCTATAAGGTTGTTTTGGAAAAATGTTTAAAAATTTTTTTGGCAAAAATTTGCTCGAAAAATCGCAAAATTCCGGTTTTTTTTTGCCATCCTGTATTTTGAACTTATACCATTATTTTTAGCGCCTTGAATTTTTGGGCGACGCCGTTCTCGATTACCTGATCACAAGATTCCTTTTTGGACACAACAAACAATATAGTCCTGGAGTTTTGACTGATCTTCGATCTGCTTTGGTGAACAACACGATTTTTGCTTCATTAGCTATCAAATATAAATTCCACAAGGTGGGATTTTTTTTTGATTTTTGAAAAATTGTTTTTTAAAGCATTTTATCCATTTATGTCCGAGCCTCTACCATATGATTTCGAAGTACGAAAAGTTGTGTGAAGAGAAGAAGATTTTGGTTGGAGCTAATTTTGATTCGGAGGTATTTTTTGGAGCACAAGGAATAAAGTTTTTTGAGTTTAAAAACTTTTTTAGCTAATAATTAGATTTTTAAACAAAATTTCGGTTTTTAAGCACAATTATCCAATTTCTGAATAAAAATCTAATTGTTGACCTTTTGCTTAAAATTAATTTTATTTTTTTCCAGATGTATATGTTAAATAATGAGGAGGATATTGATGAAGGACAAGAGGAAGACGTAGAAGTTCCAAAGGCGTTGGGCGATATTTTTGAAGCGATTGCCGGAGCTGTTTATTTGGTAAAAATAAATTTCTTAAAGGGGGACCATTTGGGGGTCATTCTCCGAAAAAAATTTTTTCTCGATTTTTGACCTATATAGGGTAAAATCATGCGAAAAATCGATTACGCGCATTTCCAAAGCGTGAAAATGCTTCCTTGACCCTGATTCAGGGAAGGTGGTAGGTGTATTAAGCGAAAATCAAACATTTTCGAATTTTTATGAGAAAACGTCAATTCCTTTCCTGAATCAGGGTCAAGGAAGCATTTTCACGTTTTCGGGAATCGATTTTTCGCATGATTTTACCCCTATATAGGCTGTTTTGGCAAAAATTTTTTTCGGGGAATGACCCCCAAAGGGGTCCCCCCTTTAAGGCTTTAAAACGAGTTTAATAAGTTCAAAATTTTGGGTGCTACAATTTTTTGGAATACATCATAAATTTGATGTATTCCCAAAAAAATTGGGTATAACCATTTTCAATATTAAAAAATTAACCTGATTTTTGAAGTTTTAAAAATTAGGCACCCTAATTTTTGTACCTTTAAAAAATTGGGCATTCAAGTGTTTCATTTTAAAAATTGGATACTTTACTTTGTGTGTGGCTCTAAAAAAATATACATCTTATTTTTTTCATGCTGTAAATCCATTTTTAGGATTGTGGAATGAAGCTGGATACAGTGTGGAGAGTTTTCTACAACCTAATGAAAGATACTATTGAGTGGTGCTGTTTGAATCCACCACAGTCGCCGGTTCGAGAGCTATTCGAATTCAAAAATTACACTGTTCGATTCACGTACGGCAATTTTTTGTATAGGGTGTCACAAAAAAACTGGATTTGCGATTTTTGAGCAATTTTTTAAATTTAACCTAAACAACCCTATAGGGGGTTTTTCTATGCGATGAATCGATTGCGCGCATTCTTGAACATGCTTCCCTAATCCGATTCAAGGAGGAGAAGTATGTAGTGAAACAAAAATATACTAATACAGGATCAGAGAAGCGTTTAAGTCCGGCAATGCGCACAATCGATTTCTCGCCTAGAAAAGCCCCCTATAGGGTTATTTTGGTGAAAATTAAAATTTTTTTGAAAAAATCTAGTTTTTTGGGACATCGTGTATATTTTTGTCAAATTGGAACCGTTTTGAGCCANCTATAGGGTTATTTTGGTGAAAATTAAAATTTTTTTGAAAAAATCTAGTTTTTTGGGACATCGTGTATATTTTTGTCAAATTGGAACCGTTTTGAGCCAATTAAGACCAGATTCTTGAATTTTGTAGCCACCGCCTATATTCTATTTCTTTTAGCAAGCTCGAGCGGATCCTGGAAACGAACAAAATTCGTGTGACGGTCGATGTCAACAATGGAACTTTCCGTTTTACAGGCATGGGTCGAAGCTATCGTATTGCCAAATCTACAGCTGCCAAACGAGCACTAAAGCACTTGAAGGAACTGGAAAAGGAAAAAGCAGCCAGAGCTTCAGAAAAGCCTGCCAAGACAAAATAAGCCAAATCTTATTCTACATGTTTTATTGTTGTATCTATTATTCAATCTATCTATAACTACACTTATTTGTATATTACTCGTCAAATCTTAGTGTACTCTTATTGTGCCCATTTTTATTCTTTGAAAAAATCGCATTTTGAAGCCAAAATGGGCTTAAAAATTGATTCAGATAAAAAATAATGGTTAAAAATTTTTGGTATGCTAAAAATTTTATCTTTAAAATGGGCTTAAAAATTGTTCCTGAGCCAAATTAGCTCTATTTTTTCAACAAACGTATTCGTTTTTTTTATCATATTGATTCTCGTTTATTTTAACTTGTTCTAAAAATTTACTATCTTTGCCCTTTTTTGATATGTAAATAATCCGAAATTGAATTTTTAAACTCCTTGTTTGATCACATTCTTTTATGACTGCTATATGTACTCATTACATTTAGCTTGTATCACATATGTTTCAATGGGAAAAAAGTTTGAAGCTTAGTGCTTTTACGTCTTGGAAATGCAATGTCCCAATATAAAAATTTCATATAAATTACGATGGGAGTACACCCTCTATTTTGGCAAAAAATTTGAGAACTTTTTTCCTTTTTTTCAATTTGTAACACGTGTGTATCTCACCGGGTATTGTGATTTATTATTTATTCAATTTTTGTTAAAGGCCGCTGTCCTGCTTGTTTCAATTTTTTATACGTTTTAACAACATTTTTGTAATCTTACTGCCGTTAATTTATTTAAAAGAAATAAATGAGCGTGAAATTTTTATATCTTTTTTATTATTGAAATGCTCAACATGAAATGAGCAAGTGGCAAAATTGTGAGAATTCGTAAAAAATCTTTTACAGCATTCTTTGTTAACAAAGGAGCCTATTTAAAATACCAAGATAAGGAATAAAATTTGAAAAAATTGGAATGAACATGTATAAAAAAACATTTCAAAAAGCACAATTTTTGTGTTATTTCGAGGGTTATTATTTATTTTTTTATATTTGGTACTAATATGACTTAGTGATGCTCAGTTATACAAAGTGACAATTTTGTCACCAGCTTTAAATATGCGAATTTTGTGCACTATAACAATTTGTTCGTGGTGACAAATTTGTCACCATAACAAATTTTTATAGTGCTTAAAGCTGGTGACAAAATTGTCACTTTTTGTAAGGATCGTGACAGATGCGTCCGTATTGTCATAACAGATGTTACGACGCGTCCGAATTGTGGGCTGTCGTGACAGACTCCAACTTTGTCACGACAGCTGTAAGAAAAGATCGCGTTCGGATTGTCGTAACCACCAATACGGACGCAAACTTTTCTTGCAGCTGTTGTGACAAAGTTAGATTCTGTCGCGACAGCCCACAATCCGTAACGCTGTTACAACAACCACGGATGCTATCCGAGGCGACTCTAACTTTGAACATATCTAGTGTAGCTCACCAAAAAATTTTATTTTCACCAAAAATTGTCATTTTCTGAGTGTTTTCATTTAAAATTTTCTGTTGTGATGTTTATTTTGAACTTTAAGCCACACAAAATTTCCAAAAACGTGCTTTGACACAAAACATTTCAACGTCTTTTCTCAATATTGATATAAACAAATTTACATACATACCTATGTATCCTACTACTAATACGTGTAATATGTGCCTGTGTGTCCAGACGATCTCGGGAACGTTTGATTTAAACGGACAGTGCCATTGCAAAAGTTGTAGGGTATGATGAGAGAAGACGATAGACACCAAAATCATCGAAATCGGAGACAAAATTTTTTTCATTTTTTGCGAAAGTGAAGCTTTGACCGTCCGTTAAAACTAAACCAGTTTCTCGTTTTCCATAGCCTAAGGGCTAATTCTTGGCCTACAGTTAATAGGACAGGTAAAAAATGTGTCGTTCCATGTTTAATTACTATTTTTTTAAATTTTCGGGTTCGAAAAAATCTATTGAACACAAAACTATTTAAAAAAAACATCAGATGTTTTATGGCCTCTAGATGCTATTCTTGTTTTCACTTGTTGTTGCGGAACCGGTATTGGTCCTTTGTACTTCTTCCATGACCTTTTGTTAGCTGCTTTTTATGTGCTTCACTTATGGGTACATAATTCCGATTCGATTTTGAAGTAGTCGAGAATGATGTAAATTTCGGAAAGGAGTTGTATTTATTTGACAGTTATAATTTGGTGATTTTTTAAATTTTGTCCCTAATTTTCAGGTCTCATTCTATTATCCATTTTTATGTAGATTTTGAATACAAAAAGGTCACCATCAAAAAATGTTGAATTGTGAAGAAAAAATGGAAAATTTTTGATATTTTTGTTTAAAAAAATGGAAAATTTGGGTGAAAAATCATAATAGGGGGCCATTATAGTTTTTCAAAAAATTTCGGCAAAAACATAAACATAGGGATCCATTAGAAATTTGTTTTCGAATTCGAGAGAAGGGGGCAATTGCCCGGATTCTGTAAGTTTTTGCTCTTATTGAAGATTATGAATGCACAAGTTACAAAAAGTGATGATCCTTGTCACCGGCCAGAAATATTCGATTTCGAGTACAAACAAAAATTGTTCATGGTGACAAGATTTATCTTGGGATCCTTTGTCACAGCGAATAAATTGTACCGTTATTAAAATTCGCATATTCCTGGTCGGTGACAAGGATGATCACTTTTATATCTTGCGCATCAGCATTGCCTGTTTTTCAATAAAAGTATTATTGAAACGATTGATCGACCATGATCAAATTTAAAAAATGATCAAATTTCTATTTTTGAAAAATTCAAATAAATTAGATACGTACATTCAAACCCCTTTAAGCTGACACCCTCGGGAGGGGATCAGCTTAAAGGATTTTAGGAAGGGGGTCCGCTTATATGGGGTTTTCAATAAATTTTATCGTCAATATGAGTTCATGATTAAGTTAGACATAGTAGAAATTTTGCATTTTCAATTTAAAATGTTATGAAAATGAAAAATTTCTATTATGTCTAACTTAATCATGAACTCATATTATCTTTTAACGCTGATTGGGGGGGGGTCAGTTTAAAGAATTTTAGGGGGGAGTCCGCTTATAAGAGGGTCAGCATAACGGGGTTTGACTGTATATTAAAAACTTCTGCTGAGCTGCCTCGGTAGCTTGATGGGTAAAGCCATACTAGTTGTGCTTGCTATCATGCAAAAGGTTGCCGGTTCAACTCCCATTTGGGCAGCGATTTTTTGCACCCTTCTTATTCATGATTAAATCATGTATTGGACAAAAAATTTTCCCCAATATTCGTTTTAAAATACAAAATTTTAAAAAATCAATTTTTTAAAACTTTAAACAATACTTCTCGCATTCTTTGTTGTTAATTTTTTCACTATTATGGACCACATTTTTCATTTTCCTTGTTAATGAAATTTGATTGACAAGCCATGACAATAAACTTGTATGGATACATGTTTTTGTTGTCCGCGGCCTACTTTTCAATTTAAGGAAGCACAATCATGAGGTCATCCCGCTACTACATAACCGGTTTCTTACGCCAAGAGTAGTAAAGCACAAATACTCCTTCAATAAAAGCAGGAGTATAAAGTTGTGGAGCCAGAATTGATCGAACTTTGTGTAGGTCGATTTTAATCAATTCGAGTCGGAGACAAAGGCACAACAGCATATTGAACGTCATCAAAATTATCAGCCTTATATAAAAAGCATTCAGGAAATTTGATCGTTGAGCTTTAGTAGTCAGGAAACATGTCAGCTAATGTTGGCATCAAAATTTTATGAAGTAGAAAAATTTTATATAGGCCTAATTTTGTTTGGAACATATTAAATGAAGATTTTGACGAGATGGATATAAAAATCATGGTTATTTAAAAGGCTTAGGTTTAGGCCTAATCTCCACTGCGAAGTATCTAATTACTATATATCCTATACTTTATAGTGATATAAATCTCTCTTCGTATAGTCTAGTCCTTTTACAAATCATCCTTGTTTGCTCAAGGAGATTCGCCAAAATCGTCTAGTTGACTTTGAAAATCTTCCTTTAGGGCTTTGATTACACATGTTTGTATGTTCAAAACCGGTTCAAACTTAAAATTTTTGCGATTTTTATAAAAATTTTAAAAAATTCTATTCATTTAAGCCCTTATTTTGATCTCACTGTCTAAAATGTGGCGGAGGGTAGTTCAACGAGTCCTCTTGTGGGTACTCGTTGGTATCGCCCATGGTCAATTTAACTTCAGAGACGACTGTTCGGATGCACCGACCGAAGAACTTCGACAAATCTGTCTTCGAGTAGGCACTGAGAAGAAATCTACTCTGATTCAGGGTTAAGCAATAATTTTAGCTTCGTCAAATGGACAGGAATGCAAGAGCGGCTTTTGAAAGACAAGTTGACTTTAGTGTCTTTCCGCCGGCGATGCCGGGGTCGCCAGTCTGGCAACAGCCTTTACAAGTGCCATGGAATTCTAGGGGGCAGATGGCAACGCATCCATACGAGTGCATGACACTCGGTTGTTTGTGTCCGTTTTTCGCGGTAAGGAGTAGTTTTGAGTAATATACTCTCCCTTATAGAGAATCCTCCTACACTCCTGGGGAAACCTTATACTCTCTCCAAATGAAATCCCCACATCCCCCCCCCCCTAGGGACCATTCGTATACTTTAGAAAAAATTTGTTACTTGAAAAATAAATTTTAGGGCACAATCCAACCAGATGGCCTCTGTAGGTTGCAAAATGGAGCCCCATTGGCTATGGGCTATAGAAAAGAGTATCGTATGATGACGGATGACGAAAGAAACAGATTTCATAATGCACTACAAACTATGAA
>OZJO01000057.1:0-18387 GCA_900406225.1 Acrobeloides nanus
TTTGCTTAAACTCAAGGATTTCAATAAAATTTTAGATTTCTGAAATTTTTGGGAAAATATGAAAAAAACGAAAGGTAGAACCTTTATGATTTTTCAAAATTTTGGACCAGGAGCTCATAGAATTTCGGACCATCTTCGGTCCTGATTATACATGTGCAGACCCCAGGTTTTTCATCTGGGAGGGGGGAGGGTTGTGGGTAGGGGTTGGGGAGGGGAGGGGAAGTTGTAGGAGGGACGTAAAATGTGGGTCGAAGGCCGAAACATCATGGATTAAAGGTCGAAATGTAGGCTGCTTGGAGCAGCATATTTATTTTTGGAAAAAAAGAATATTTTTTCAATTTGTCAATCTTTGTTTTGGTCGTCAAATTTTCGACCCCATCGGGAGGTGGACCAAATGAGGGTTGTGGGTTTTTTGAAAACCCCACTTGAGGTGCTGCCCATGTTTGGTCCTGATCCCTTCACGTCTGGAATCTCGATAGTCCCGACTTTGTTCGTCCACTACCATTTTTGTCTTATCATCAATGAAAGCTTATAAAGACGACTATAATCTGCTGTTATCAGTCACGAGCAACATCCATATTTTTCTTCTATATTTTTCTAACTTTTTTTTATGGAAAATTCGAATAGATGCAAATGTTCGCGTTGCAATGGAGTTTATCTGCCCGAAATGTTTAATTTTGACACGAGGTTGTTATAGTTCGACTTATGAAAAACTCTTTTAGTGGCTCTAAAAGCTGCGGACCATGGCTAGATTTCTCTAAACTTCCAAAACACATTGAAGTTCAAGTTCGAAGTCACCTTTCTCTCGCAAATCTCGTCTATTTCACGCCTGCTTGCAAAGTGGCCATTTTTGCTAATGGAGGCGCTTATATTCCACTATCAAGAGACGCACCCAGATCTGATTGGAGAGATCCAATCCCAAAGTTGTTTAAAGAATGTAACTCAATAACAGGATCTATGATGGCACATGGAAAATTTTATAAACTGTATGATTTGTTATGTGATGGACCGCCGGAAAAGGAGTGGTATGAAGATGGTAGGAGTTAAAAAGGAGGGGTCTCATTTACTTCGAAGACTCCACTTAAGGGTCAATTCTCAAATCTCAGGTTTTTTCTGGTTATTTTCTACGAGCAGCTATTTTTTGTGGCGAGTCTGAATTTCGCAAAAACAATACAAGTTTGTCCTCAAGAAACCATATAAAAATTGAAAAAACAACATTTTGTTCTTAAACAACAAAAATGACCGGTTTTTGCTTATATTTTATAATTTTTTAAACATGTTTTCGTTGTAGTAATCAAACTGTTTTGAATTTTTTGCTTTAAAATTGTGAAAAAATAGCATGAATTGACAGAGAATTTTATGCTGAACAACTTTGCTAGTTGAAGTTTGCGTAAAAAATTTTTTCTCCATCAACAATGCAAAATAAGTTTAAATTCATGCAGGGTTTTCGTTTCAATATACAAAAATTCAAAAATTTAAACTTATTTTGCATTTCTGATAGAAGAAAATATTTTTTTGCGCAAATTTAAATTAGCAAAGTTGTTCAGCATAAAATTCTCTGTCGATTCATGCTATTTTTTCACGATTTTTCCGTAAAAATTCAAACAAGTTTGATTATTACAACGAAAACATGTACACGAATTCATATTTTAAAATGCATTTATCTCGATGGGGAAAACGATTCAGATGATGCCGTAAAAACAAAAAATGCTCAATTTTTCATGATCTTTACGAATATATCATTTTTTAAATATGATGATAACTGAGTGACATGATCTTTTAAGTGGAGTCCCCGAGGTAAATGAGACCCTCTCCTTTAAGATCGTCCAAAGTGAAAGATTTAGAAATGACATATCATTTGCTTCTAACTCCGGTTTGGTCTATCGGAACGGTCGAAAATCATATCGAGGCGCAGTCTAAAGATTTGCTAGTTGGATTTGCGACCTGTTTTAATGATAGGATAAATAAATCAGGTGATAAAAGCGTCGTGCAAGAGGTTTACCACAAAAAATTATATGAAAAAGTGATGAAAAACATCGCTGGGAAGTTGTATGAAGACGTAAACGCTGAAGTACGTAGGATATTTAAAATCTAGAGTCGCTGTATAACAAACCATGGGGTTATGTGAGTAATGGTTTGTTACCTCTAGTGGCATACTGCACGGCGACCAAAGTGCCTTAATGGTTTGTGAGGAAATGCCTAAGTACCTGTATGTGTAGGTGACAATGGCTGGTGTTGAAGTGTGGGGTCCACTTGTGATGGGATGTGGTGATAATGAATAGAATAAAACGAATACTTTATTAGGTATTACATAGGTACATAAATGGTCCTGACTAGCTACATAAAAGAGCACACAGTTAGGATAAAGCGACTACGTTTTACTAAGGCATGATGGTGAAAAAAAACCTCGAGACCTTGAGCCTCTGGAGTATATTAGCTCTCCTCAGGCTGGACAGATAGCCAGGTGTTTTCTGCCGGCCTCTGTCTAGGATAAAGCGAACTCCCACGCTTGTGAATGCTTTGTAATAGATAGGATGAACATTACAAAACATACACATGTTTTGGGTTGTTATAGCTGGAATGTTGAATATTGAGACTCTTTTACTCTCTTGCTATATAAAAATTTAGTCCGGATACCAAACAGTGATTTCCACTGCTACAAGGCCTAACACACATCGAGATCTCTTTTTGTGCGCATTATATGCGTTCTTAGAAGAATACATGAAGTTTATGTTAAAGGTAAGGACTAGCCTTAACTATATTTTTGCCACTTTAGAATCTACACTACCTAAAAGCCGACGAACTCCTAATTTATTATTCTTCCTTATGGAAAAGCCTGTTTACTACGCTTAACGTCACTGTAAAAGAGTTAAAAGCTCGATTTACTGAAGAAAAAATGGCTCAGTTCTCAAGACTATTAAAGGTTTTCTCGATTAGGGTCATCCAGATACTACGTAATCAAGTAGGGGGGGGATAGCCAAATGATTATGGTTGATTACGGGGGGGGGGAGTCAGGTCAATGATTACGTAATCACAATGTATAAAATTTTTTCCAATTTTTTCAATTTTCTCCAATTTTTCAATTTTTTTTGAAAAACCGTTAGCAATTTTTCAATTTAACCCTTAAGGAGTGGTACCAAGCTTTTCTAAAAAACAGTAAGGGGGACTCTTATGTTTTTTCGGGCCACGACCCGTAAGGGGGTGGGTACCGATATCCTTGGTACCCCCCCCCCAGTTGTGGCAACGCCACTGCGAACAATCCAATAGTAAGATTGAAATTCGATTTTTGAAATTTCAATTCAAAAACTCTACGGACACACTTTGATGTCCTTTCAGCTCTCAAATTTATGCCAATTTTTCAGAAAAAATTAAAAAAGGTCAAAAATCATATGGTTCAGCTGGCCAGAAACTNTCCTTTCAGCTCTCAAATTTATGCCAATTTTTCAGAAAAAATTAAAAAAGGTCAAAAATCATATGGTTCAGCTGGCCAGAAACTCCCCCGGAAACACTTTGCTGAACTTTTCAGGTCTCAAAGTTATGTCAATTTTTAGGAAAAAATTTTAAAAAAAGGTCAAACATTAAATATTTATTACCTACAATCCACCAAAATAATTTGTTCTTCATAAAGATTTTTTCATATTGACTTTGTAAATAAAAGAAGAAAAATCTTGTAAATGCCAGAGGAAATATAGAAATCTGTGATAAATTTATCGTAAACCCCATCAATATTTTGAATACAAATGGGCTAGCAATAAATTCTGGGAATATATACAAAAGTTCCCAGGTTATACTAACTATTAAGTTGAATATAGCAGTATGAAAAACGAACCATTTTGCGTCTTCATTTTCTTTCCCCATGAATGTCAAAATAATAAGAATGATCGCAGGAATATGCATTATATGTAATAGTATAGGAATAATTGTTGGTAATATATAATTAATAATGTCGCATAGGATAAAAGCGTTTAGATGAGTCAAGTTTTGTGGATTTTCTTTACAAATGTTCATTTTGAAATTCCAGATCTAACCTTTTATATACTGAAAAAAGTAGGAAGTCGCTAAAAATTTTTTTTATTATTAAAATATGACACTTATAATTTGTACGCATCAAATGTAGTGCCAGGAGCCGAGAACTAACACGCTCGAAGGGTTGAAGAAAATAATTTCTATGGGTGACTCCGAGCGGCTCAGGCTGCTAGCTAATCGTCTAGTCGATTAGACGCGTCTCGAACAGGTGTTCGAGACTCTAAAAGCGCTTCTAAACGTCTCGAATTATTAGGTTGGTGCATAATTAATGCGGATTTTTTGCTGTTATATTTTATTTGAATAAATAATCGTAAAAGCAATGAAAAAACATAATCAAATGATCATTCTGGAGGATAATCACCATCCACTTCAATTGCTGCTTCCCATTTGTGTGACATTCGGTCAATTCCGCGGGCAAAGGAGTGACTATCCTTGGAGGCAATCCACGCTTTGACGTCAGCGACAAGTTCATTCACATCGTTGTAGACCTTGCCTATTTGCCAATTTTTGAGCGAGTGGTTGACGTGGTAGTCCGTAGGGGCTTCTGTGGGAGAATAGGGCGGACTCGAGTAAGTCCCACCCTTTGTTGTTGATGGATTGGGCGACTCGGCCTTCGACATGGGGCGGGCATTGTCATGATGGAACACGATGTGGTTCTTTTTGCGAGAGCGTTTGGCTTTGATGGCGGCCTCCAAGCGGTCAAGTGGGGCCAGATGGACGTCACTGTTCAAGTTCAGACAGTTCGTGGGAGACCCATCCGGCCAATTTCCACACTTTCCTAGCTTTTTGAGGCGCCTGATAATGGTGGAAATGGTCGACGTCAAATTACTCGGCCAACATTTCTCGCCGTTAAACTTTCATCCTCTCCCACGGTTTCCAAAAGGGCGGCATCGTCGAAATCGGACCTCTTCCTTCTTCATCTTCCAGGTTTGTGTCGCCCGATTTGAACTTCTTGAACCATCTTTTAACTTGGCTTTGGCTGATTGTTCCCTCACCGAAAAGCACATTGAGATCGCGAAAAGAACGAGCAGTCTCATATTATGCTCTACCACTTCCAGCCTTTCTCGAAGTGGTAGAGCATAATATGACGTACGCGAATATGGTTATCGACACGCATTTTATTTGCTAAAATAGTGAAAAATAGGTTTATAAAAAAATTGAGATGAAAAGCCAATTCTTCAAAGACACAAAAGGCAATAATACAGGGTGGTCCACTTAAAATGCAACACTTAAATTTTCGCATTTTTATCACTTTTTTCAACGAGTTCCATTTAAAATTTTATTTTTTAGAATTTAAAATGAAAGATTTGCGACCCGCTATAATTAGAGCGCATGAAAAAGGCAAAGGAGTCCGTGAAATTGCCCGATTTCTTGATATTGAACCGTCGACAGTCTCTCGCGCTATCAAACGATTTGAAGAAACTGGCAGCAACGAAGACAGGAAAAGAAACCGCGAAAAACCAGCAAGAAGCCGAAGAAATGTTCAGCGCGCCAAAGGAATGATCAAAAGAAACCCAACGACCAATGCTAACTCCAACGAAAATTGGCCAAGAAGCTTGGAGTGTCTCCCACATCTGCAGGAAGGATTTTGAAGAAAGATTTGAACCTGAAGCCATACAAGTTCTTGAAGCGCCAAAAATTGACAGATGCTGCAAAGTTAAAGAGACTACAGCACGCCCGAGCTTTTTGTGCGAAACCTCACAAGAATGTTGAATCTTTGAAACGAGCATTGAAAAAAGCGTGAAATGAAATCACCTTGGACACTTTGGTCAAGATCATGGACGACTTTCCGAAGCGTTTGAAGGCCTGAATTGATGCGAATGGCGGCCATACACGTTTTATATAAGATTGTCCAAAAAGTTCTCCAAATCGGCTGATTTTTTGCACTTCGGAGTTTTTCGACATGGGAGACTCGAATCTGAAAGAATTTTTTGATGTTGACCACAGAAAAGGCTCAAATCAAAATCGGAGGCAAAAGAGTAATATTGGGTTGTTCATAAAGTTCCCTGATTTTTACCTGAATTTTGGACCGAAATTTTTTTTCTAAAAATAACCCCTATGGGAATAATTTTATATGGGAATTTATCGCGCGCATTCCCGAAGCATGAAAACGCTTCCCTGTCCCTGATTCAGGGAAGGGGATGTGTGTATTGAAGCGAAAATGAACTAAAATTCGAATTTTCATCAGAAAACTGGCTTAGCGCTTGGCCTCCTGGTATTTATGAAAACCTAATACAAATAGCCTCATTTAATATTGGAAATGTTAAAATCAGTCAATTAAAAGAAAATAATAATTAATCTTCATTCAAACATCTTGTACTTTTTTAAATTAAAAAAATGCTTTGCTGAGAATTCAACAAGAGATTATAATATGACAATAGCATCGCATGCATAATAACAAAATTTTGATGCTGATCTTGTTCGGTGACGTTGACATAAGAAAGCCTGTGGGAATGAACACATAAAATCAACGTAAGAGATTCAGTCTACTTAAAGTCGAGTTCACTCGGAAAATTTTATCATTTTTGTTAAAGGTACACCGATGACTGCCTACGCCCTGCACCAATACCAAACGTAATTGAGCACTCCACCATTTACGGTTACCAGTTGAATTAGTAGTAGCAGCACATTTGACACAATGGTAGTGGTATGTTATATTCGAATCACCATAGCTGAACAAGGAGGGGTACTGTATACCCCTCCCCACTTCGTCTTTTTGCCAAAAATTTTTAAGCGACCACTTTTTTAAGTCGTATTTAGGGCGCCAGTACCCCCTCCTTGTATAGCTATGCGAACCACTCAAAGTAAAATCTAACGTTCAATTTATGAGATGACCACAATTCTTACAAAATTTTAAGAGTATAATTCAAAAACAATAATAAAAATACCTAAAAATAGTCAATATATTAAAAAATATCATATCTCGGCAAGGAAAAAATATTTTCAATATTTTTTTTACAAAATTTTCCTCAGATTCCCGGCTATTCAGAATGCGGTCGCTCAAAAAAATCCGACAAAACCTCGATTTTTGACGAATTTGAAAAAAAAGTTATCAAAAACGTAACCGTTGCCCATATCCCTTTAAAGGACCAGTCTACTTTTGAGGAAATGATGCCATGTGATAGAGCAAAAATTTTGAGCATTTTTTGTTTTTACGGCACCACTTGAAAATCTAACGGTAAAAAGGTATAATCGAAACAAAATTGTAATTTTTGAATTCAAATGAGTTTGAACATTGAAGCGAAGAGCCAGCACTCAGGCATCAATCAGATTGTTTATTGAAACGATTTAAAGAACGTTATAAAATTCAAAATCCCTGAACATTTAAGAAAAAATAAATACAGCATTTCTTATAACTCGACGAGACGAATAAAGTGATGCCAAAATTATTGAATTTGAAAAATGCTTTGGGTTATTGAAACGAAAATTCTGAATCAGAGTTTTCGTTTCAATAACCCAAAACATTGTTCAAATTCGATAATTTTAGTGTCATTTTATGCGCCTCATCGAGTTATAAAAAATGCTGTATTTATTTTCTTCGAAATGTTCAGGGATTTTGAATTTTATAATGATTTATTAAATCGTTTCAATAAACAATCTGATTGATGCCTGAGTGCCGGCTCTTCGCTCAATGCTCAAACTCATTTGAATTCAAAAATTACAATTTTGTTTCGATCATAACTTTTTACCGTTAGATTTTCAAGTGGTACCGTAAAAATAAAAAATGCTCAAAATTTTGTGCTTTTTTACACGGCATCATTTCCCTAAAAGTAGACTGGTTCTTTAAAGGAGGGGTGAAAAGAAGGGACTATTTCATGAAAAAAATTTTCTAAAATGATCATTTTAGGGGTAATTTTATGCGGGAATCGATTGCGCACATTCCCAAAATGTGAAAACGCTTGCCTGAGCCTGATTCAGGAAAAAAATTGGATTTTTGAAGCGAAAATCAAATATTTTCGGATTTTTATGAGAAAATCATCGATTCTTAGACGGGGAATTTCTAGACGGGGAATCGATTGCGTGCATTCCCGAATCGTGAAAACGCTTCCTTGATCCGATTCAGGAAAGGAATCGGTGTATTGAAGCGAAAATCAAACATTTTGAAAATTTTTATCATAATTTTCAATTTTTACAATTTTTTACAAATATTCACGAATTTTTTCAGAATTTGTTATTTTTACAATTTGATCCTGAATCAGGATCTGATCAAAAAACAGGCTCCAGATTCGGATTCTACGTGTCAAAAAACAGTAGGTCTCGAAAAATCTTTAAAATTGGCATATAATGGATTTTTTAGAATTTTGATAAAACAAAAAATTTCAAATTGTTCAAAAATCAATTTTTTATACTTCTTTACAACAATAGTTTTATTTTATAGAGTGGTTCGGTTTATTGAAGCCTACTTTGTGGCTCAATTTTTAAATATAAATAAACGATTTTCTTATCGGTTTAAAACTCTAATTCTTCATTCAGTTAGCTTAAAAATATCCATCACGATGACTCATGTAACAAAAAAAATGTTGTTATCATAGCAATGGATTTGTTAGCGTCATATGTTCCAACTCTTCGAATCATTAGGTTTAAAAAATATCCATCCAGAGCTGACTAATCCAAACAACTTTTTTGATTTTGTGTCGATCAAGTCGAACTCTTTTTAATGAGTTTACACTAAATTTGTTCTTCTTTCAAAAAATGGTGGCTAAATTTTTTGTCTTATTTTTATTAGTTAAAATTATTATCTGCAACGAAAATCATGATAGAAATATTGAAGATGTAACAGAAAATGTTGCAAAAGTAGGATTTTTTAAATTTTTAATAAAAGTTTGATGCGACCTTCTTTTCTAGAAAATGGATTTACCTAATTTTCCAAACTCGAAAAATTAACTTTTTCAATTTTTAATGGGTACCCTTAATTTTTTTTTGAATTTGTAATTTCAGAACTACCTCAAACATTATGGCTATTTGTCCTCTTTAAATAGTCTCAAAAGTTCCTCTGAGTCTTCATTAACAGCCGAAGATGAAGAGTTGACATCCTTGAGAGATGCGCTCAAGTAACATCATATTTTTTCAATAAAAAGTGTCAATTTTATATAGAAAATTTCAAGAATTTTTGGGGTTAGAACCTACAGGTCAGCTAGACGACAATACCAAAGCAAAAATGGCTCAACCTCGATGTGGAGTGCCTGATATTCAAACTATAGTGAGGACTAGAGGTAATTTTTGATTTAAAAAGTAATATTTTTTGTTAAAAATTTAGATACTTTATGGAGGTGGAGAAAGTCAAATTTAACATATTCTATTCTAACATATACAGAAGATATGCCAGAAAATACACAACGGTAAATTATTTCGCTTTAAAAAATTAGGTTTGCTCATTTTTGGAAATAGTGGAGCTCGGATTAACCACGCCGAGAACGTGGAAATATAGGAAATTTTTAAATTAGGCAAAAGTTTTCGGACCCGACCGGGACTCAAACCCGAATCTCCTGGCTGGCTACCGTCCAAGTGCACTACCATTGCGCTACCGAGACCTACAACTTATGCCCGTTAATTGGTGAATACTTAGGTGTTAATCACAGTGCGAGTAGTGGAAAATACACCGTTAAGTATTCACCAATTAACGGGATAAGTTGTAGGTCTCGGTAGCACAATGGTAGTTCACTTGGACGGTAGCTAGGAGTCCCGGTCGGGTCCAAAAACTTTTGCCTAATTTAAAAATTAGATCTTTTTTAATTTTAATTTTTAGAAAAGCCATTAGAAAAGCTTTTGATATGTGGTCCGAGGTTGTCCCATTAGATTTTACGGAAATTCTCGAGGCTAACTCAAATGCTGATATAAAAATTGGATTTAAGACAGGAGAACATGGAGATTATTGGCCATTTGATGGAAAAAGTCATTTTTTTATTTTTGAAAATTAAAATTCATTTAGACGGAACTTTAGCCCATGCTACATACCCTCCACATGGAATAATTCATTTTGATGATGATGAAAATTGGGCCCATTCGGACTCTAGAAAGATTAAAAAGTAAATTGAAAAAAATAGAGGGCACCCCTTAGACTTTTGACAATATGGGTGTCATTTTTCATTGGTCTTCGGGGAACCCTTATAATTTTTCCATTTTGGGGGATCACATATCGTAACTTTGGTCTAGATTTGGGGTGGAGAAGCCCAGATTTGAGAAGGGGAAAAGAAATTTTTTTGAAAAATTCGGCAATTTTTCCTTTTTTATAAATTATAAAGTGCATCCAAAGTTCGTGTACACTTAAAATTTTATAACAAACAAATTAGAGATACCCCTTAGGTTAAAATTGAAAAATAGATTCGACATCGTATGTGGAAAAGCTTCGAGTATAAAAAATCAGCGCTAGAAACGCTAAAATAATCGAGATACAACGGCCGAAATCGAGTACAAAGTATACACGAACTTTTAAATCACCCTGTATTCCCATTTGAAGTGTGGGGTGGGGGGGGGGAGGTATGATTCCCATGGTACTCCCAAACCTATTTTTTAGAGAACCCACTCTCATACTCAGTACCCAACTACCTCTGAAAAAATTACTTTTTAGGAGAACCCATATTGATATACTAAACGTAGCCTTACATGAAATCGGTCATGCTATTGGATTAGAACATATCATGAGATCGGATTCTGCCATAATGGCTCCAGTATATCTACCAACTTTAGATTCGTATGGAAACTATATGCCACCCAGGCTCACCTCATATGATGTTGGAGCTGCTAGAAAAATTTATGGTAAATATTTTTTAGGAAAGATGGTAAAAAATTATAGCCAAATTCAAAAGTTTCTCATCATCATTACTCAAAATTTTTTTTAAAATTCCCCTGAAAAATCATTTGAATTTCTCGGGTAGTTGCCTAATTTGTAAGAATTTTTCCATGCAAACCAAGCAATTTTTTACGAGATTATATAATGCTATTTTGTCTAACTTTCCAGAAAACTACAGGGTGATTCACATGAACCCGTATACTCGAATATTCTATTTTTTATCGATATTTTTCAATTATATTTTATTTGAAAATGAAACATAACAACAAAAAAACAAGTAACAAGTAGCAGCTATTCGAAGTGGCCTTCTTTTGCTTCGACGCAGGCCTTGAGGGGTTTGGGGAAGTCATCCACTATCTTCGCCAGAGTTTCCACCGATATTTCGTCCCATGCCTTGATTAGCGCTCGCTTCAAAGATTCAACTGTTTTGTGAGGCTTGGCGCATGCTTTCTGCTCGCGAATACTCCATATCGAGTAATCCAGTGGGTTAAGATCGGGGAAGTTGGGCGGCCATGCGTCTCGTGAGATGCCTCCCAGTTTCTTCGTAACGCTTGATATGGTCTGAGATGGTCATTACGGGGACATCAAAAAGTTCCGAGATTTTCTTAATCGATAAGCCTTTTTCACGAAGTTTAATCATAGTAGGTCGCATTTAAGCCATTTTTTGTCTGTAAATAAGATTCTTATATATAAAATGAAAAATATCGAAAAATATCGATAAAAAATAGAATATTCGAGTGTACGGATTCATGTGAATCACTCTGTAATTTAGAGAAAAATCTGAAAAAAATTGAGCTTGAACATATCCGGATTTTTACATCTCGGTTAAGACTTTTCACTATTGTAAATTTTTTTAGGACGTCGAATCGATGGTTTTAAAGGAAATTCGAATTGTGAAGTTGAACCTTGTGATCAAAATAATGAAGAAACTGAAATTTTTGGTATAAAAAATGTTACTGCTTTCAAAAATACGAGAAAAAATTTTCCGACTTCTTTTTTTCAGAATTAGAGATTTTTATTTTTTGAATTTCCCACAAATTTTCCTGATTACAAGAATCGTTTCAATAATTGGATTTTATTGGAAATCAGGCAACACCGACTGTCTACAATTAATTCAAATTCGGCAAACAGTGGAAAATTTCTAATAAAAATTCGCATTTCGAAAAAAACTACTTTTGAGAATTTTCAAAAGTCGTTGATTTCGTGTTAATTTTTATAGCTTGCGTTGCCTGATTCTCAATAAAATTTATTGAAACGATTCTTGCAAATCAGGCATATGATCGGGAAATGCAAAAAATCGCTCAAATTCACAGTAAAAAATCGAATCATTTTTTAAAGGGACGGTGCACGCTCTAACAATTTTGAAGAACAGATTTTCGTGCCAGTAATTAGATCTAATTGCTATTCAAGCAATTTTGTTGAATTTGTGATTGTTTTTCAAAAGCTTTTTGTTCCAAACTTTTTGAGACGCTTGAAAAATAAAAAAATTTTATACAAACATTCTGGTTGTTTTTCTTTCAAGAGTTTCAAAAAATTTGGAACAAAAAACTTTTGAAAAACAATCACAAATTCAACAAAATTACCTGAATTGCAATTAGATCTAATTATTGGCACGAAAATCTGTTCTCCAAAATTGTTAGAGCGTACACCGTCCCGTTAAAGAAGCCGTATGAACTTTTTGAATTTAAAAAAAATATTTTTAGCAACAACAAAAATAGCCCCGACAGAAGAAATAAAAACGACGACGGCCTCGCTTTTAACCGAATGTCCAGAAAATTTCAGTGCTATTGCTGGTACAAATTTGTAATCATTCATGGGCAATACCAATTTTCCATCCACCTGTAGCGTAATTTCGGCAGAGGAATAGGGAGGGGGGAGCACATGTAAAAAATTTTTATCGACCTTTTTTGGTCAACTCATGTTTATTTTTTCGGCGATTTTCCGTCATTTTGTGAAAAAATGGAAATTTGGGTATTTTTTGGTGAAAAAATGGAAAAGTTGGGCAATTTTGTTGTAAAATCATATTGGGAAAAATTTAGGATTTTAAAAAAATTTGAGTAAAAACATAAGGGGGCCCTTTTGATTTTTTCGGCCCTTCGGACAAAATTGAGGGAGCGCTCTCCCTGCTCCCCCCATAGTTACGCCACTGTCACCCATCCCCTCTCCCACCGCAAAATCAGTGACAAATCGTGCTTTCGATTCTTTTTACGTTTCTTGAATTTCGATAAATCCAACAATTGAACTGCACGATTTTTTTTTGAAATTTAGGAGGTGTTGTCCATGTATGTGTGTTCGTAAGAGATAAAAAAATCTCTAAATCTCATTTTAGCCGATAAAAATACCATCTTTGTCTTTTCAAATTCCGATTTATACAAAATTCAAAATCGACATGTGGTCAAAAAAGGCCAAAAAGGAGATTTTAACATCCACTGGAATTATTCGACAATTATTGAAACAGGTTATATAAGAAATGGCTCATTAATTTTATTGGACTCCCAGAAAATGGTATATTAAAACACAATGTTCGATAGAAGCGAGCTTTCGTCCAATGCCTGGCGCACAAAATCTTTTTCGCTGATTTATCAAAAGTCTATATTGGAAATGTTGTTGGGCTAGATGACGGAAATATCTCTCATTCCCTGATAAGGAATACCTCCATCTGTGTTAGAGTCCCACATATTTTACCTTAAATTAAGGAAAGGCAAAAAATTTCACATTATTTTATGGTGGTTTGCTTTTGCAACTTTGTTTGATTCGTTAAAATTAACATGTCGACTTCCGGGGATCGAACCCTCCTCATTAGAAATGGAAATCTAGTGTCCTAGCCATTCGGTCATGGGTCAAGATATCATGCAAAAATCACTTGTTGAATCAAGTTTTTCTTCATCACACAATGGTTGTAATGAGAACTAAAGATGTTCAACATAATATAGACTTTTGATAAATCGACGAAAAAAATTTTATGCGTTCTGAAGCTCGGTTTTCTCAAATAACATGTTTCAATATTTTTTTCAAAAATTATTTTTAGGTTTTTCTTTTTGACCCTATATCTGGTTCGAATGAAAAATTTCAACTCCGAAATGGCTACCCCAAGAAAACGCCTATCAATATGGAAATCAACGGAGCTATAGTAATTGACAATGAAGCGCATATTTTCGGGGTTAGCAATTTTTTAAAATTCAAATTTTAAAATAATAATAAAATTTCAGGTTTCAAATTATTTAATTTATAACGAGCGTTTTAACAATGCATCAAGGGAGTATAATAAAAGAAACGTTTTCCCGAATTTTCCAAAAATAATCAAAGGTGGTTATAGCCGAGTGGAAAATTTTGGGACATTTTTGACTCTGTTTGGACGAGATGATACGACGAAGAAGTCGCAAATTTATCGATATGATATGAGAAGGAAAGATATTGTTGGAGAACCGAAAAATATGTTATCATATCTTAGAAATTGTGAATAAATTTTTAATAAAGTATTTTTTGCTATTAATAAAGTTTAATAGCAAAAAAATCTTTTAATACAGATAAGGTTTTTTGATCGGTCAATGGTTTTTGATCCAGCCATAAATTTTCTTAAGAATTTCACTATTTCCGACACACTTTCGTTTCAATCTTTCAGATTTTTTCAATTTTTCATGACAAACGATGTTTTTGTAATTGGCCGGAAATCAAAAATGCACTCTTAAAAAATTCAATGCTAAATTAAGACCTTGACGCTGACGGAATGAGATCAATTCTTGAAATATGTCTGTGCTCATAATGTACTTGTCTGGCAAAGGTTATAAAAGAGGTCTCTTTGGTTATTTCTAACCAAATTTGTTGTATCCTTATTTAGTTGTCATAATAACCTATATACATTTACATATAAAAATATTAAAACTATGATCCATATTCTAATTACTACTGAAGATGGTCATTATTTGAGCTATGCCAATAATTGTCGACAAAAATTTTTCGAAAAGTTGCACTCAAAAAAAAAGGTGGCCTCAGCTACAACAAGCTAAATGGACTGGACTTATTAACACGGGTGGTGCCTTGTTGGTTAGGTGTTGATAAAAGCAATTTGGCGCATCCTGATCTTGTTCCAGCCAAAAATAAATTTGAAAATTTTTTTGTAAATCTTCAGGTCTATAACAAATGTTGGGGGTAATAATTTTGACAAGTATATAGTTTTTGGAGTATAGATCCTCGTAGGAATTGAATTGACAGATGGTTGACTACTCTTACGATAGCTGGTGATCTGCCTTATAACTTTTATATAGACAACTATAGCAAGTTTTAGCTTCGATAAAAAAGTTATACTCCAATCTTTGAGGCATACCCTGAATTTTTTACCTGTCCTACGACAAAGATCTTGACCAAGTTATGAGGGGTTTCAGCCAAAGTGATCTTTACAAAAAATACAGCCCAGATGCAGAGGAAAATTTTTGGTATATTGGGCATAGTATGTTAGCACAAGAGTTTTTGAGTTAAAGAAAAAAACCAAGTCAAAAAATCAGGATATGTTTCGAAGATTGGGGGTATAACTTTTTATTGAAGCGAAAACTTGCTATAGATGTCTATATAAAAGTTGTAGGGCGGATCACCAGCTATCGTAAGAGTGGTCAACCATCCCTCAATTCAATTCCTACGAGAATCTATACGCCAAAAACTATATATTTGTCAAAATTATTACCCCCCAACGCTTGTTATAGGCCTATGGATTTACAGGCAAATTTTTGTAATTTATTTTTAGCTGAATCGTGTGCCCGTGTTAATGTGGAAGTACTTTATTTGAGAAAAATGTATTTTTTATGGTATTGTGGACAACAAAAAATTCTTGTTATAAATTGATATTTTTAATATGTTTTATTTTAAGTAATATTGTTATGCTTATTAAAAAATTGTTTAAAAAAATTTGTATAAAATTTTTTATATTAAATGGAGCGTAACATTTATGGCCCATTCTCGAAAAATCGAAAAAAAAATTTCCGATTTTCTTCTAAAAACCGACTTTTTATGGTAATTTCTAGGCGAAAAATCGATTGCGCGCATTCCCGAAGCGTGAAAATGCTTCCTTGGCTCTGATTCAGGGAAATAGATGTGTGTATTGAAGCGAAAATCGAAAAATTTTGAAATTTCTCCCTCAAAATCACATTTCTAGGGGTAATTTTATGAGGAGAATCGATTTTGCGCATTCCCGAAGCTTGAACATGCTTCCCTGATTCAGGGAAATGAATGTTTTGTATTGAAACGAAAATATGAAAATTTCGTACTTTTCTACTAAAATCATCGTTCTAAGGGTTATTTTATGCGAGAAACCGATTCAGTGCATCCCCGAAGCGTTGTGGTAGAAACATAATTTTTCAAGAAAGATGGTCAAGGATGCATTTTGACGCTTCGGGGATGCGTTGAATCGATTTCTCGCATAAAATAACCCTTAGAACGATGATTTTAGAAAAAAAGTCAAAAAATTTTCATATTTTCGCTTCAATACAAAATACCCATGTTCCTGAACCAGGGAAGCATTTTCAAGCTTCAGGAATGCGCGCAATCGATTCTCCGCATAAAATTACCCCCAGAAAGGTGATTTTGAGGTAAGAAACCCAAAATGTTTCGATTTTCGCTTCAATACACACATCTATTCTCCTGAATCAGGGTCAAGGGAGCATTTTCAAGATTCGAGAATGCGCGCAATCGATTTTTCGCCTAGAAATTACCCTAAGTCGATTTTTAGAAAAAAATCGGAAAAACTGTTCGCGTTGAAACGCAGTTTTACCTGATTTTCAGGATCAAACTTAAATTTTCACGCTTCGTAAATGCGCGCAATCGATTTTCGCCTAGAAATTACCCTAAGAAATCGGTTTTTAGAAGAAAATCGGAAAAGTTTTTTTCGATTTTTCGAGAATTGAGGATTAGAGGGAGAACGACTGGCAATGTGAACGGTCGAGTTCTTGAAAATTTTTGTGATTGAAGCAATTGTAGATGATGAATGATAACAACCTTAAATTATATACAATTATATACAAATTAATTATATACAATTAATCACTCATAAGCATATTTTCTTCATATAACTTTTGAGTGGGGAGGGGGGAACTTTTGCACATTCACATATGCGCAAAGACACTTGCGCACCCGACTATTGAGCACCCGATTTTACGCCCCGACATTTGTGCTCTATAATTGCGCAACGACATTTATGCCCCTACATACAGTAAAACTTTGCCGCCCTTATGAAATCCCGTATTTTTGTACATTTTATTCAATTTTAAACAAATAAAACAATAAAAAACAACCAAAGAATAACAATAACACAAAAAGCATCTAATATTTTGTAGGGTATCCCTTCGCCTTGATAACGGCCTTCATTCTTCTTGGCATTGACTCCACAAGCCCTCTAAGGATGTCCACTGGTATAAGGTTCTATTCTTCTTGCAACGCGCGGAAAAGCTCGTTTTTGTTGCTGAACTTCCTTCCGGCGACTTGGCGCTTTAGAATCTCCCACAAGTGCTCAATTGGGTTTTTTTAAAAATTTGTAAACAATTGAATGAAATGTACAAAAATACGGGATTTTATGAGGGCGGCAAAGTTTTTTCCGGTACTGTATGCGCGCAAATAATTGCGCCCCAAAATTTGCGCACCCGACTTGTGCGCCCTTTTCTGTTTTTAAAATTTTCGACCTTTTTTGAAAAATATTTTACAAGTCGGGTACACAAATGTCGTTGCGCAAATATCGGGGCGCATATGTCGGGGCGCAAATGTGAAAGTGCAAATGTCAGGTGCGCATATGTGAGGGCGCAAAAGTCCCCCACCCAAATTTTTATACATGAATATTGTTTCATTGTTTCTTTTTCATCTTCAGCCACGTCTTTCTTCACACTCCTCTCTTGCTGTTTCCCCAGAACGCTAGGTTCCCCAGTATGTTTATTAACCATTGATCATAATAGCTTATTTCAACCACACTTGATGCTATTAACTTCTAATTATCATGTACGATGTACAACGGTTTTTAAATTATTTCATTGAATTTGTCTGGTTGCTGTGTCAACCTCACGGAGAGGCAGATATTAATAATATAACCTTGTTTAAGAAGTCAATTTTTCTTCTTTTTGTACATTTATTTTGAAACCATGTGTGACAAGAATTTTACTGCAAATGCTTTTCTACCAAATGACAGCAATATTACAGGTCATCAAAATGGCTATTGCCAAGATATTAATAATATGGATCGAATACTTACACAATATCTATTAAACATCATGCTTTTTCCAGTCATAACCCTTATTGTTATAACTTTATTTGGCAGAGAAAATGATGATTCCAAATGGTTTGTCTTCCACACGGCTGTGCTCAACCTAATTCTCGGGATCATCTGGGAATTCTTGTATATATTTCCAAGTTTTGAAACCCAAAATACTATACAATACGTTGTAAATATTTTCACAAACTTGGCTGTAAATTCCATATTTCCGTTGGCATTGACTCGATTTCTTGTGCTCTATTTTCCGGTTTACTATGAAAAAATTTTCACCAAGAAAACTTTATTCCCATTAATGCTCGGATATGATTTGATCATGCTAGTTTTG
>OZJO01000058.1:0-13139 GCA_900406225.1 Acrobeloides nanus
TTCACGCTTCGAGAATGCGCGCAATCGATTTTTCGCATAAAATTACCCCTAGATATGTCATTTTGCAACAAAAAAAATTAGGAAAAATTTTTTTTTTCAAATAGGCTCTGGATATTCCCCTCCCTTTAAAGAAAATCTGAAAAAATGTACATAGAATTTTTGCTTTTCATTTTTTACTCTTTAAACTCTATCCACTCATACATACGATCGTTGATCCTGAACCCTCCATCGTATGGCTCTGTGGATAGTGTTTCAAGAGAAAAATCAAAGGCGAAAATTCTACATCCGATTTTTACTGGAAGCTACCATAAACAATTTTTTTGAATAAGGCAAATAAAATTTTCTCTCTGCCGGAATCGAACTCGCAACCTTTGAGTGCATAGTTAGACTCTTGCTCCTTTATCACGGGCGATGACTTTTTTCTTTTGGCGATAAATGCCAATATAAGTATCAAAAATCTGAATCACAATTTAGCTAACCTATGTTGTACCTGCACACTTTCTAGCCTTGTTTTAACCCAAGGTACGTTGGTAGGTGAGATGCCAACAATATCAGGTGGCTGTAATACCGCAGCATGTAGTGTTACCGTAGTGTGTGATGGTAGCAGTGTGGCAAATACTATTGTGCTGATGGAGGTATGTATACAGTGTGTACAGGAATTATCCGACCCCCTTCTATAATAAGATATATCTAGATACTTTTTTCGTCATAACTTTTGATAGAAACAACCATACGCCGAGTTCTTGGTGTCATTTTAAAGCTACTAACGTGAGCTTTAAAAAGACACCAAGATCTCAATGTATAGATGTTCCTAACAAAAGTTATGGTGAAAAGTATTCGACAATAGGAGGTCGGATAATTTCCGCACACCTTTTAGGCTTAGGCTTGGGCTTAGGCTTTCAGGGTGTGCGGAAATTATCCGACCCCCTATAATAAGATATATCTAGATACTTTTTTGTCATAACTTTTGAAAGGAACAACCATATGCCGAGATCTTGGTGTCATTTTAAAAATACGAACGTGAGCTTTAAAAAGACACCAAGATCTCGATGTATAGATGTTTCTAACAAAAGTTATGGTGAAAAGTATCCGACATTAGGGGGTCGGATAATTTCCGCACACGCTGTAGATATTATTCATTTGATTTATTTGCTCTTTAGTTTAATTTCGGTACCATTGGTGGGCCAGCGGTGGGAAATCTGCAAGCTACAGTTACAGAGACGTTTACTTGCTCAAATGGATTATGGTATTTTACAGAAAATGGGGTGACCAGGAATATTAACCAAGTTCAGTGTAGTGAGTAGATTATTGATCAACTTTTATTGCCTACTCCCTTCCATAAGCCTCACATTCGCCGGAAAAAGGTTCTGGCGGATTTTTCTACACGGAGTTGGGGGGAGGGGTTATCTGTGCCGATTATATTTTCAATTTTAAACTAACAAGTCTCCATCAAAAACAATTATAGCGTCCACTGTGTCAAATCCTTGCCAAACTTGCAACATTAACCAGTTAACGCTAACAAATGGCACACAAGTTGGTGAAATGCCAACAGCTTCGGCTCTCATGACTGAAACGAATGGCTGTACCTCAGTGAATATCGTTTGTGATGGTAGTTCAGTTGGGGCTAATGTTCTTATGACGGTAAAAATACATTTTATGCCTTAATATTTTCAATTTTTTAGTTTAATAATGGTAATTTGGGTGGTCCGATAGCTAACCAAATACCTACAGTGGTAGCACACTTGATATGTGCAAACGGAGTATGGACTTTTACCCAAAATGGAGTAACGATGACAATAACAGAAGTTAATTGCCGTAAGTGACTGATAAAATAAGCTTCAAACAAGTCTCACACAATTCCTCACAAAACTACTACAAGTCGAAATTCATTACGAGCGATTCAATGACGCCATGGTGTAGTGTTCAGGTGCGCTGCAAAGGAGTTCATCATCACCGGCACTATATATCAAGGGTTCGGTTCCCTTTTGCGTCCAAAAGATTTTGCAAAATCTAAAGAGGAACTTGTGATCGATCGGGGATCACAACAGTTGTGATAAAAAAAGTTTATTTCAAAATTTTTAGTCTCAACCGCCTGTGGAAGCTGCGCGTTAAATTCAATCATTCTTTCAACTCCTGCTGCCAATAATGAGCTACAGGCTACGATCCCTAGTGGATGTACAGCCGGAACGGTAACGGGTTCAAGTGCTTCTGTAGTGGTTGTATGCCAAAATCCTGATGCGACTGCAATGGTTTTTATACAGGTTAGTAGTAGAAAATATTATTATACATGTCGATTAAAGACCGGACCGAGGCAAAGCCTCGACCGAGGATTCTAGGTTCCTCAGTTTTTTGGTCTAGGAGGAAACCAAGGTTCGATGAAAACCAAGGATTTGACTCTTCGTTTCTCGGTCTTGGTCACCCCCTCGATCTCGCCCTGTTTCGGCGAAAGCGTCAAAAAATAGCACACCAAAGGAGTAAGCGCGGTGAAAGGAAAATAACAAGTAAATTTGCGGAGATTGCAAGAGAAAAAGCTTCAAGAAACCGAAGCCATTTAAGAAAGTTTACAAGTTAAACAGTCGTTGGCCAAAATGGAAAGCAGAAACAACAGTGAAGGTTCAAGACCGGGCAGTCCAACAAACTTTTGCGACTCTCCACAAAATAGTGCCAATTTTCAAAAACCGAGAATTGATTCTCCGTTTCTTTGTCTTGGTCACCCCCTCGGTCAACGTTTTTAAAAAAATCCGGCCTCTAGTCCAGATCTGGTAAGGCCCAAAAATCAAGACGCCTCTATTCAAGACTTCTTCTTTCCCTTTGGGTGTATCCCACGCAAAAAAGTTGATAAAAATATAAGATCCCAATACAGTTTTCAAAATCTGGGCCACCTTCTACATGTATTATGACCTGCGAAAAATGCCATAGAAAATTATGGCAATGTAAGTCTTCATAGCTCAATAGGTAGAGATGCCCAAAAGCCATCTTTAACGGGGAGGGTTCGATCCCGGAAGGCATTTTTATGTAAACATGTTATATGTTTCCAAACATGTAACATCTTTTTGAAACAGGGGTCGAACCCACAACGTTAAAGATAGCTTTTGAGCATTTCTACCAATTGCGCTATGAAGGTTTGCGTTGCCATCGTTTTTAGGCATTTTCGCAGACCGTGGTAAGAATATTATGAGTTTTTTTAAAATACTAACTTTAGATTACCGATCCGAATGGAATAGTGTTTCTAACAGCAGGAGCAATTGGAACAGAAATGATAACTGTAGACTGTATTAATGGTGTCTGGCAAAATATGGGGGTTACCGTTAGATCTGTTGTTTGCCGTAAGTCGGAAAAAAGTCAACCATAACACAAGTTGTCATAGTCAAATGGATAAGATCAGGGCCATAGGAGTTCTGAAATTTCGGGAAGGTCATGAAAAATCATAAATCCCTTATGTTTTTTCCGAAAACTTTGCAAAATTTTGGGCAAAAACATAAAGAGGAGTGGGAGATTTTTTTTCAACAAATTTTCAAAAATAACCCCAGTTCCCCTTATGCTTTTTTTCGCGTCGATAGGTGCGAAAAAATGTTTGAAAAACATTTTTAAAGCTGAAAGTACTCACAAGGGACACATACGAGTTGATGGTCGACTTTTCAAAAAAGATTGGTATATCTTTGAAGAGCATCAAAAACTAGTAACTTATGCGCTGGAATTAGCTGCGGAACCCCCGCCGATTTTGAACAAATCCATAATTAGAATTTATTATTTTGGGGTCCATGGATCCTGCAGACTCCCCCCCCCACCAGAAACTACAGTAGCGGAAAAAAATGGAAACATCCCCAAAAAGTTTCCATGCTCGTGGCTTAGGTCCTATTGTTCGAGTTCAAGGAAGGATGATAGCAGAGGATTATCGTGTAATTCTGCGTACTCACCTGCTCCCGTATTGGCGCAGAAACAATCCTGGCAATTAGGTTTTCCAACAAGACAACGATCCAACTTTTGGGGGGGGGGGGGGTTTCCATTTTTTCCGCTACTGTAAATCCTGGATACGCCTGTTATCAATATTTTTTAGTTGACTTAAACACATTAGCTGTATTATCGAAAAAATCAGATAGATATAGAAATCTAACAAATTGGATAGAAAAAACTACGACAATGATTTCTGTAACTAGCGATTGCTACATAGATGACCTGTTATTGTGGGACGGAACCGATATGAAAGAAACCCCATCTATAAGATATTATAAAAATCAAACTATAGAAGTAACATGTACTAGCAACAACCCTACAAATGGCTCAGTATTTATGGAGGTAGGAGAATCAGTAGGGTTGGGATTTCCTCGGATTTAGCCAGAAATCTGGGGAATTCTTTTTTTGGCCGGAAAATCTTTTCCCCAGAATTACTTGGTTTGAAAATTTTTCCTCCCTCAAACTTGCCTCTGTGGTGCAGTGACAAAACAGCGGCTTCGTGGGCACAAGATCGCGGGTTTGAATCCCGCTTGGAGCCAATTTAGAACCAAATTGGATTAAAGTGGGATTCGAACCCACGACCTTGTGGCCACGAAGCCACTGCTTTGTCACTGCACCACCGAGACAAGTTTGAGGGAGGGGAAATTTTCAAACCAAGTAATTCCGGAGAAAAGATTTCTCCAGAATTCCCCGGATAAATCCTTCTATTTCCCAAAGAGATTATGGTTTAGGCCTTTATATGCAGCGTCATAAAAGCCCACTCCTATTGGCCTCTTGTCTTTAGGGTAAAGGGGGCTGGGCTCAGTTTTCCGTGAGTAAGGGGCACAAAAAAGCTTTGCTCCATAATTTTCTGGATAAAGAAGCTTTGTTAAGGCCTTTCAAAAGGACATTAGGAACTGAAGCAGAAGAGGGCTTTGAGGAAACCATTTACAATAGAATCTATTAGGTCGTTCGGAAAATAACCGGCTTTTGCAAATTCAATCATATTGTTATAAAAATGACTCCTCCGAGGGTTTTTCTATAGCAATCAATTGCACACATTGCCGGAACGTGAAATGGTCTGTGTATTGAAATGAAAACCTGACTTTCAATTCCTGAAGGAATTGAAAAATTTCACCGCAATTGATAGAGTGCATCGAAAAACGGTAGTATCCCAATTTTCGTGTAAAACAAATTCTTCGTTTTTGAGAAAATTTAGTTCAAAGTTTGATAAAAATGTTTGCATAAATTAACCGAAATTTAGCCAACTTTGAACTAAATTTTCTCAAAAACGAAGAAAATGTTTTTCACGAAAATTGGGATACTACCGTATTTCGATGCGCTCTATCGATTGGCAGTGAAATTTGTCAAAAATTCTTTCAAGAATTTAAATTCGGATTTTCGTTTCAATACACAGACCATTTCAATCTTCGGCCATGTACGCAATCGATTCCCCGCATAGAAAAACGCTCAGGGGAGTCATTTTTATAACGATACGATTGAATCTGCAAAAGACGGTTATTTTTCAAACGACCCAATATGCTTGTAGGCCCTGATCGCAGAGATCCCGTGTATCCCAAGTCACTTTAGGGACGGGCCGAAGGCATATGAAACCAATAGATCTTTCGTTTAATAAAAGCTCTTTTTAGTTCAACAAAATTGGAGCAACACCTTTCCATCCTCAACCAAATATGATGCCTGTAGTTCGAGCAATGTTGCAGTGTATTGATCAAAACTGGCACTATAAAAATGATGAAAGGATTGAAATTGTGCGACAAGTTTCTTGTATACAGAAAGATAGTTTACTGTTGAGAAGAAATCCTAAAAAGAAACCCCATGCCGAAATTTTTGAAAATGGATCTAGGATATATAACTCTACTATGAACCTACAAAAATACTATAAAACTACAAAAATTGTACCAAATACAACTTCTGTAACAATTTTTGCCTATAAGGAAAATATCAGAGGCATCCGGACAACAAAGTTTATACAAAATATGCCAAAATTTTCACCCACAACGACTATGCCTATGAGAGTAACGAAGCAGAAAATTGGAGCTCCCTATATCCACTTGGTGACTTATAATAGTAATCATAAAGGTACCACAAAAAGTTATGATGCACTTATGAGGTCGAAGAAAAGAATGCCATATATTTATTATGTTACCAAAGACAATAAAGGATATGCTTCTCATAATACAACGCTGAAACCAACAATGCCAATCAGAATTCCAAATGTTGTGCCGGATTTGAGAGCAGACCAAGTTGAATCAACAACCAAATGGCCGAAATTTTTACCACAGAAAGTAAATGTTGTTAAAAAGAACAAGCAGAAAGTTACGGACACTACGGGTATATGGAGTGTCTTTGATAATATTGTTAAGATCTTTTTATTATGGTTTTGAAAAATTTTTAAATTAAATAAAATAAATTTCTAATAAAAAATAAATCATAAATATTAAAAGGCAACAGTATAAAAAGATGGAGTATCAGATCTGTTAGCTTCCACGCATATAGTAGAGTTGTGCCAAAAAAGGGTGGTTTTTTCTTCAAAATTAATTATTACAAAAATGATACCATTTTCCTTAAACGGGTAAGAATTAGGGACTAATCTCTGGAAACAAAATTTTTGCCAAAACAACCTATATAGGGGTAAAATCATGCGAAACATCGATTGCGCGCATTCCCGAAGCGTAAAAATGCTTCCTTGACCCTGATTCAGGGAAATAGATGTGTGTATTGAAGCGAAAATCCAACATGTACTAATATCCCTGAATCATGGTCAGGGAAGCGTTTTCAAGTTTTGGGAATACGTGCAATCGATTCCCTGCTTAAAATGACCGTCAGAAATATGATTTTGAGGGAGAATTTTCAAAAATTTGCGATTTTCGCTTCAATACACATATCAATTTCCCTGAATCAGGGTCAAAGAAGCATTGTCACGCTTCGGGAATGCGCGCAATCGATTTTTCACATGGTTTTATCCCTATATGCTGTTTTAGCAAAAAAATTTTTCCTTTAAAGATATTTTTTACCAATCTGGCATACTCGGGAGAGTATGTAGAAAACGTGCTAACCGATGTTACAATTGGCCCTTCTAGTGTTAAATTGCGTAACTGCTGTTTGTATAAATGAATAACTACGGCAATGCTTAAATTTTCGTATAAAGTATTAATTACTCGTCTAGTTTTTAGCACAAAAAGAGTGAATCACGTTTTTACTTTATACGTTTCAGTTTTTACTTAAAATTATAGTTAGTAAGATAATTGCTCATACTTTTATATAATAGGTTATCATCATCATTATTTTTCTAGACATTTGAAAGCTTTGTATGCCTTTATTTTTTAAACATGTCGACTAATAACGTTACGACGATTAATTTTACTGAAAATAACCGAATAACGGCTGGAATAATTATGATCACGGTATGATCAAGAACTCATTTTCCGATAAAAAAGTTTTTAGGTAGGTGTAGTTGGCTTGGCGTCTCATATGATCGCGTTTTATTTTTTCCTATCATTAAAAGATTTCCGAAATACTTATGGTTATTTATGCCTGTCGAACTCGGCATGTGCAATTATAATCACTTCGATGTTTATCTTTTTTACTTCGCCAGTAGCTATGATGTAATTCACTTTGTCATTTTGTACTGTAAAATTCGAACTTATAGGTTATATGAACTACCGTCAGAATTTATAATTGACAAAATTGGTCAATTTTTGGTTACACTTTATTATGTAACCATGTATACACATGCGGGAACTGCAGTTAATCGATGTTTTGCTATTTGTATGCCATTGACCTATAGAAGATTGAATACACCAAAAATTACAAAAATATCGATATGCTTAGTTTGGATGGCTGGGTTTTTACATTCCATCCCGTTAAATTTCAGTAATTTATATGTTTTTGAATTTTTGACCTTATTTTTAATTTAGACTGTAATTTTTATTTTGATAACAATGATCTACAATGGATTTTTTCTACGAGCGATTTTTGTAACAATTATAGCTTGTACATCGATTATATCTACAGTTGCTCGCTTATAGGATGCGTTTTCTTATTGGACTGCATAACTTTGTTCAGTTTAAGGAAACGATATCGTCTTCAAGGTATATACCGAGGTGCCTGCGGGCTAACAAGGGAACCACAAGATCTGTCACACCCAGTAAGGCGTTTTATAGGCCATATACGGAGAAGTATTTTTCTTTAGGTCAAAACATGAGAATCGACACTTTTGTAATAAAAATCATAGATGAGAAATCGATTGGCGCTGATATTTTGGCTCGATGCATTTATAAAAAAATACTTCGTTATAACTAATCTTCCAAATTCGCATAACTTTTTTTCAGGTGCTCGGATCGGGTGCTTGGCTCTGATTTGAGCGCTAGGAGTCGGGTGCTCAGCCAGAGGTCAGGCGCTAGTAACTAGATCAGGATTTCTATTTGGAGTCGAGGCTGGACTCTGATTCGGGTATTCGGTTCGAAGTCGGGTGTTCAGCTCAAGGTCGAACCCTCAAATCGTGCTAGGATAGTTCTGCTCGTTTCTCGAATCGGCTCAGGATTTGGGTACTTAATCGAGTGCTCGGCTTGTTGCTTTGCCTCGGACACCAAATGCTTTTCTAAGAACGCTGGAAGCACTCCGTCCACGGTTCTACCTATCTAACCCTTTAAAAAATTTTAGAATCGAAGAAATCCAGTTTAACAGAAAGAAGAGAGTTAAAAAAAGAAATGATATTTTTTGTCCAAGCCTTTATAAACATGGGTATTTTTATTGCTTTTCTTTTTTCATTCCATGTACTTTATTACATGACTACTGATTCTGAATGGGGAGGCTTTTACACTGCGACGCTTTCATGGGAATTTATGCATGCTTTCTATGGGTATTTTCTTTAAATTTATGTTTTGAAAAGTCGATTTATAATCTTTTTAGCATAGTCTTGGCTATATTTTCGTTTAGTTGGTGGTATTATAAAAGAACGAGAAATACAGTAGCAGACAAAAAACTTGGAACACCTCCCAAAATCAACAGTTTAATTATTAAAGGACCAGTCCAGTCAGTTACAACTATATGAAAAAATGATATATTCGGAAAGATCATGAAAAATGGAGCATTTGAAAATCTGACTGGGTCCTTTAATATGAAAAATTTTTAGTCAAGTCATTGAATTTTTATTGATTTATTTATATTTTTAATAAATTTATAAAATTCTTTCAAGAAAATAAATAGATAAACAATACTAGATTATTTTTATTTGGGATTAGCGTACAGGCTCCGGTGATGGTTATTGTTTTGCACGGTTACAACTACAGATGTTGGCATAATTGAAGATTTATGCTTACACCCTAATTTTTTAAAACACTCCGCACAAAACCTTCTATATGGCTTAAGAAAGTACAGTAAAATAAAGTAATCACATAAAGAATGCAGCGTCAAAAATAAAAGCAAGATTATACAAAGTATGGGTATATACTGATTTTTGATTTGTGTTATATAAATTAATAACAGTATAAATATAGGTAAAACAAGGAGAGCTAGCATTGAAACCACGTGTAATACTATTACTTTAAATAGCATAATTTGCATACTTCTAGTTGTATTCGGTAGTTTCGAGCTGAAACGTTTTATCGCGAAATACAACATGGCTAATAAGCTTAATATTATAAATATAGATCCATTACAAGAAATAAGCACACTCCCTATAGCAAAAAGTATCATAGGATTTACGGAAATGTTATAACCAAAAATTGGAGTATTGTCAATAAATTCTAAGGATACATTTTGTGCCTAAATTTTGCGGTATAATGACACTTGTTCTTTTGTCGTGTTGTTCATCGACCACTTGTTCTTTTGTCGTGTTGTTCTTCGACCACTTGTTCTTTTCGACCGGTTGTTCTTAGCTTCAAAATGACACCAAAACCAAGTCAAACGGATTTATCTATCAAAAGTTATGATAAAAACTCTGCTAGAAATGGTCTCCCGAGTGCTGCTGCAAATAGGGTTGCCACATGCCATTTCATAAACCGGAGCAAAAACCGGAGAAATTTTTTAAAAACCGTAGAAAATTTCATGACTCTTTCCGTTTATTACTCATTTTTATAACATTAGTAAGAAAAGTTTAAAAACCGGAGAAAATTTGAAAAACCGAAGAACCGGAGAAAATGTCAAAAACCGGAGTAATTTCTCCGGTTCCGGAACGATGTGGCAACCCTAGCTGCAAAGTTTCTTGAATTTTCCGAATATATCATTTTTTCATATGATTGTAAATTACTGGACTGGTCCTTTAAGGTTATAAAATTCGGTGACACAAACAAACAGACAGACATTTCTCGTTTATTATTAAAAGATAAAAAGTTTGACCTCTTGGGATCGAACTCTCTCCGTTGAAGATGACTAGTCGACGATTCTATCCACTTGATTTTCCCAATTTTATGCAATTTTAGGAAATCATGTCAGATGCCACGTCCTCTCTAAAACTTGGACCCTAGCTGTTGCTTAAAATTAGTTGCAGGCATAAAAATTACATAAGAAAACTTTTACAATCAGGTCGATATATTCTTTGTTTACTTAACCAGATCACATAGAAATGATAAGTGTATAAAATTACGTAATCAAAGAATTGTTAAGCAGCGGATCACAAGCTTAAGTACATACGTTTATTATTGTTTGAGTATGCTGTCTTTAATCAAATTACATATTTTTATAATAATTATTATGTGGTAGGAATTATTTAAAGGACCGATCCACTAGGAAAAACAATATGTTATATATTCGGAAAGTTCATGAAAAATGGAGCATTTTTGTTTTTACAGCATGTTCTGAATCATTGTAGTTTTTGAGATAATTGCGCTTGAAGTTGACGATTTTAGAAATCTGTATGTTACAAAGAAAACATGAACGCATTGAAAATTCGTAACTGAATCAATAAAAGTTGTGTATTGACGCGAAAATTCTAAGTTTTCGTAAGTCGATGAAAAACGAAATTTTTTTTAAATTTCCGCGTCAATACTCAACTTTTATTAATTCAGGGACGAATTTTCGCTGAGTTCATGTTTTTGTTGTAATACACAGATTTCAAAAATCTCCAATTTCAAACACAATTATCTCAAAAGCTACAATATTCAAAAAATGCCGTAAAAACATAAAATGCTCCATTTTTCATGAACTTTTCGAATATATAACTTTTTCATAGTGTTTTTTCTGAGTGGGCTGGTCAGTTTAAATTGGAATATTGCTTTTTAAAGAATATTTTTCTATAGGAGTTATCAAGTTGTAGCTAATGTTATTAGCAAAGATGGATGTGTTCAAGCAACTTGTATGGAAAATTTTCATAGAAATATCTCAGATCACTTTAAGTGTAAGAAATGCCAAGATTGTATGAAGGAGCATTTCAAACAACATAAAAGGTTTTTAAAAGATGTTCGCATTAAAGACCATATCGCATGGCGTAACAAAAAAGACAAAGGTGCAGGTAAGGGTCAAAATTTTAAAAAATTTTGCTAATCGACTCAGCTCGCCGAGCGCTTCTAAACGAGTACCATATCATGGGTTTTGACCCATGGCAATTGGCTAACGTGCTCGGTCTTCACTCATAGGGCTCGGGTTCAATCCCGCGCCCAAAAGTCATTTTTTATTTTGTTGTCAAAATTCATGAAAATTTTTGCATGTACACATTTTATGTGGGGAACACTATATTTTTCCATGAAAACTTTTGGAAAAATCTCTTTTTTAAATAAAAAAATTTTCTTTTTCTTGTTCCCCCTCAAAAAATATGGATATGCAAAAATGTTCATGAGTTTTAACAACAAAATAAAAAATGACTTTAGGGCGCAGGATTGAACCCGCGTTCTATAAGTGAAGGCCGAACACATTAGCCAATCGGCCATGGGTCAAAAATCCATGATATGGTACTAGTTTTGAAGCCTCTGCAGGCTGATTCGATTGGCAAATTTTTTTTTAATTTTGACCCTTGCCTGCACCTTTTCGCATTTTGATGCGCCGTAACCGGGTTCCACCAGGGATGACCATTCTTATAGGGTATATTTATATATATTGAACGCCTACTCGGTATGGCTACTGGGAATACAGTCTTAACCCCGTTTTTATAGCCCGACTGAAAAACCTGAATTTTCCACCAGTTTTTCTCGGTCCCTGTCCACCCGTCCACCAATTTTTGTGTGAAAAATCCGTTTCCCAGTTCGTAAAAATATTTACTAGCATATTTTAAGCTTTTGTATCAGAAATTGGGATATTTTCAATGGGCTTATTTATCATGACGATGAGGAGCTAGTTGTAAGGACTCCCAAAATGCTGAGTCAAATAATAAGTTTTAGTTAAACGAAATTTATATATGGCAAAATGATTCAGATTTTTGTATTTGTACCAACTTCTTTCCACAAGATTGTGTTATCAACCAAAAATTGGATTTAAATTATGCCAAATACAATCATAATGATATTGGACTGATCGAAGGAAATACAGATGAAAATTGGAAGCCAGAATTGATTTGTTATCGACCAGGTTTCTTATTTATAGAAAAAAATCTGCCTNCTGATCGAAGGAAATACAGATGAAAATTGGAAGCCAGAATTGATTTGTTATCGACCAGGTTTCTTATTTATAGAAAAAAATCTGCCTGAGAAACTGTGTCGTGAGTGGGAGAGATTTTACTTTCGATGTTCCTTATAAGTAGCGTTACCAGATGCTTTTTTATGAATGTTACAAAAAATTTTTTGGTGACGTTACAATATGTTGCATATTTTTTGGTGATTTAATTTAAGCCTAAGCCTAGTCCAAAGCCCCTGGCAGAGATTTTATGTCACCAACTGGCATGTGCCCTTTTGAGCACCCTGTCGATTTAGTGCAAAATTATAAAAAAATTTTCTTGGAAAATTGTAACGTGTTGTTGTTAAGAACTTTTTATAGGCACTAAACTTCCAACGCCAGTGCTAAATGAAGAAAATCATAAATTCCCACTAGGCTCATTGATTACTAGGCCGTTATATGCCGATTGGTATTATGGGTATAGTTGGAAAAATATGAAAATTCAAAACCTATTTTTGAACTATGATATTTACACAAATGTAATGCTTAATAACATTTTCAATATTTTTGTTAATTTAGGATAGCAAATGCCCTCCAAATCTACCAATAAGTACTTCGAATAAATATTCTATGGAATTTGACTTCAAATGCATTAATTGGAC
>OZJO01000059.1:9620-37776 GCA_900406225.1 Acrobeloides nanus
AAAAAACTTTTCGCAAAATTGCTTGTCGCAAAAAGTGATTCTCATTTCTGCGAACAAAATTCGCATAAATGTCAATTATATAGTATCATTTGGTAGTCATTTCGCAATCTCAAAAGGAAAAACTTTTTTCTATGAATTTTTAAGAAACAACATCTCGAAAGTTCGAACTTCCTGTGGAACTAGAAAAACTGAGCTCGGAATATGAAAATTTGGCCCCAAAGAAACACATTTGAAATGGTGTGAACCTTTAAAAATGTCAATTTTGGTCTTCCACAGGTTTTTTACGCTTTAGTATTGTCAGCATATCTCTTGAAGGTTAAATCGATGATCTTGGTGTTATTTGAAAGCTGAGAATGCAGGCTATAACTTTTATGTTGGGTGTATGGGATCATGTAATAGAAAAAGTGGTAGAAAAATTAGGTTTTTTTGCAAAAATCCAGGTCCCCGGCTATGTAAAAAATTCAAAGAAATGACTCCACCCAAAAAGTTTGTTCCAACGCGGATCTCCATTTTGCCCTAAAAATTATCTACAATACCCCTAATTTGTTTTATGCTTGGTCCCGGGGATTTTTCATTTATCCTTTCTCCTTTTCCCTCGCGTTCTGAGCGATTGCCTGCGGCGCTCGGCCTCGCGTCCCAATATTATCAGTAATTGATAAAAACAGACCAGAGTTTTCAAGTTTTTGGCTGATTTTGATATTTACGTTTTCTTAATTACTAAGAAATTTCAGGCGGTAAAAGTCAAATTTAGGCAGTAGATCATGTGTGTTCTGTTATATAATGCAATTAAACATGTCAAATAACGATCAAATTCGACGTGAACTCTGTTTCCTGTATCGTCGCTAATTCAGGATTTGCGATCAGTTGAGCCAATAGAAACAGGTGAGATGTTCACCAGTTAGGACAAATGTCACACGACAACTTCTATAAATGGTTGTTAGCCAAATAGTTTTCTTGTTTTTGGGCAAAACTGGAGAGATGTTCACCAGTAAGCACAAATGTCGGCCGAATGTATAAACTCTGTTTCCTGAAACGTCGCGAATTCAGGATTTGCGATCAGTTGAGCTAATCGTGTCAATAAACACGATTTTAATGAAAACTATTGAAATTCAGGCAACTTTTTATTGCAACTACAATAAAGGTTTAAATTGTAGTTGCAATAAAAAGATGCCTGAATTTCAATAGCTTTCATTAAAATCGTGTTTATTGACACGATTGGCTCAGCTAATCTCAAATCCTGAATTCACGACGTTCCAGGAAACAGAGTTTATACATTCGGCCGACATTTGTGCTTACTGGTGAATATCTCTCCAGTTTGTCCACAAACAAGAAAACTATTTGGCTAACAGCCATTTATAGAAGTTGTCGTGTGACATTTGCCCTTATCGGTGGGATATAAGCAGGGTCAGGGGCAGGCCCCTTTTCGAGGCTTCACCGCGACAAAAAAATACAATCATAATGATCCCCCATATTGTTTCATGGATTTTTCAGACTTTAAAAGTTTGCCCACTGTCACAAAATCCTGCCAATGCCCTTGGCAGTTAGTGACTATAGCGCCCCAGTTATGATCTTGGTCGACAAGAGACCTACAGAGACAAATGGCGTTTGATCATTTGAAGAAGTTTTTGCTATGGCCACTTTTGATCGAAGTTTCGAGATATCGTCTCTTAAATTTGTGTTATTTTGTTAATTTGATTTGTGGAGATAAATCTTTACTGACTTTTTTTCATTGATAAAATTATTTTGAGATATGTTTAAAAAAGGAAATATTTTCACACAATATAACATTTTGAGGTATAATATTCAAAAGACCAACATCTTTGTCATCAAAGCTTTTGTTAAAAATCACAATAAATCACGCAAAATTTGTTGAAGAACTGTTTGCATGGTATTTCTAATGTGTCTTCCAACAAGTTCTGAGGTCGACGTATATAATTTGTAATATTACAACGTCATGTTTTCCTTCAAAATCTTTCAAGTGCCAATTTTTAATGTGTGCAAAAATTGATGAGTCATCTTTTTTTTATAGTTGTGTGTTGCGCGAAAACATTAATTTTTTGTTCGTGACGTAACGGGAAAGTTGGGATTGCAGACAATATTTGTTCCGTTCTTTGAACACTGACCTCGAAGAATTTTTGAAAGTGAACATTCCAGACAGATTTTTAAAAAGAAATTAAACAAAATGAAAACAACGATACAAAAAATGGCACTAGGACGGTACACCTTATAGATTTTAGCGAACTTTTCACACATTACAAAATTCAAAATTTTGCATTAAGAATTCAAATTTCGTGTGAAAATTCGTCAAATTTTGATTTGTGAGGTGTGTACCATCCTAGTGCTCACAAAATGGCCATAAATATTTTTCACTTTACAAAAACAAAATACCCCCAAATGTTCATATCCAGCAATCCGTTTTCAAATGACACAAAAACGAAACATTTTTACACTAAGTTTGTAGAAAAACTCAATTAAAACGATAGATCAGATTCAAGTTGAAGAAAAACTTGAAAGTGTGATATTTCATCCAAAAGTTTCATCCACATATAAACTCTGTAACATGGAATGATTCCAAAACGATGGGCGCGCATGGTCTAGTGGCTAGGCCGTTTATTTATATCGATCCCACCAGTGTTGAATTATTTTAGCGAAATCATAAAATCTGTAGAAGCAAATCCCCTTAAAATTACATGGAAAATTTGGCATAGTCAACTTGCGTTCGTGGCGAATGCGTCGTAGCGGGTGTGTTCGTGGCGAATGCGTCATGGCGAATGGGCTCTAGCAAAATTGCAAACGATGAAAAAGAAAAATTGGAAATGCAAAATTGGAAACGCAAAAATTTCTTCGTTGTCTGACTCTCTGTAGAACTTATCAAGGAGAAAAACTTAGTGAAAAGACCCTTTTGCTGATTCGGATTCAGCAAAAGGGTCTTTTCACTCAGTTTTTCCCTTTGATAAGTTCGACAGAAAGCCAGACAACGAAGAAATTTTTGCGTTTCCAATTTTGCTAGAGCCGGCGAATGTGTTCGTGGCGAATGCGTCGTGGCGAATGTGTTAGGCGCCATTTATACTTCCGTCGCGACACGACAGTGCACTTTGTGTCGTGCGATGCGTCGTACGACACAAAAACGCACTGTCGCGTCGGGACGCGACGGAAGTATAAATAGCGCCTTAGTGGTGAATGCGTTAATGGCGAATTCCAAAATGGAAAATTTTCCGAAAAAATACCAGCTCTGCAAATGCATAATGTAGCTATTTATCTTTATTCATGGTTTTTAGGCTGCCCGCTAATTGTCTCGAAATGAAAATTCTTAATCTAAGTTCTTAATGTAAATTCATTTAGAAAAATTACTTAATTTAAAGTCTTGACATAAATTTCTTTACGTCGTGAATCTTGACAAAAATTATTTAACGGAAATTCCTTTAAAAAGTAATCTTGATAAAAATTCTTGATCCAACGGTTTCTCTATGCGAGGAATCGATTGCGCGCATTGCCGAATCTTGAAATCGTTTCCCTGACTCTGTATTAGCCTATTTTCGCTTCAACACACTGTCCTCTTCTCTGAATCAGGGAAGCGTTTTAAGGGACGGCAACGCGCTTAATCAATTCTTCGCATAGAAAAACCCCCTATATGGTTATTTTGGTGTAAATTAAAAAATTTGAAAAAATTGGTCAGAAATCGAAAAAAATCCGGTTTTGCGTCACCCTGTAAAATTTGTTATGTATTGTAAAAAAAATTCGACCCTGGTGCTGAGTGGAATCGAAACAGCGCTTATAAAATAAATGGATAGCGTCGGGATCGAACCCGCTCCTTCAGTGATGGCGTCTGGCATCCTAGCCACTTGACTATGGACTTTCAAAAATTTGAATGGCATGAATTGGGCTATATAAACGAGTTAATATTTTACATTTTCTTGGCTTAAAGGACCAGTCCACTCGAAAAAAACGCTATGAAAAGTTATATATTCGGAAAGTTCATGAGAAATGGAACATTTTTTATTCTTATGGTAACCTCTGAATCGTTATCGTTGCCGAGATAATCGTGTTTGAAGTTGGCGATTTTTGAAACCTGTGTTTACAACGAAAACATGAACGATGTGAAAATTCATCCCTGAATCAATAAAAGTTGTGTATTGACGCGAAAATTTAAAAATTTTTTGGCAGTTTTCGTAAGTCGATGAAAAACGAAATTTTTAAAAAATTTTCTTGTCAATACACAACTTTTATTGATTCAGGAACGAATTGTCACTGCATTCATGTTTTCATTGTAATATACAGAATTCAAAAATCGCCAACTTTAAATGCAATTATCTAAAAAACTACAACGATTTAGAATATGCCGTAAAAACAAAAAATGCTTCATTTTTTATGAACTTTTCGAACATATAATTTCTTTATAGTGTTTTTTTCCGATGTACTGTTCCTTTAAATGATTTTTCATAATTTTCTCGTGTTTTTAATAGAAATTTTTTTATTTAAACATATCAATAGCTCTTAAAGGACTAGTCGGAGCGGAAAAAAGTTGCCCTTTTTGCTGATTTTCGGAAAGTTCATGAAAGATGGAGCATTTTTTGTTTTTACGGCATGTCCTGAATCACTAACGGTTTCGAAAAAATCACGTGAAGTTGATAAAATTTGAAATCTGTGTATTAAAACGAAAACATGTACATGGATATTTGTATAGAAAATTTTAACTTGCATCAATTAAAGGTTGTTTATTGAAGCGATTGTTCAAAGTGATAAATGTGGATAAGTGTGATAATAGACTTAATGTGATAACGTTATCACTCTGATAACAGTAATAGCGATTTTTGTGATAACGTTATCACAAAAATTCTTCTTCTGCTTCTACAGGGTGGCGCAAAAGTTTGGTCAATATTATGTTTATATGCGTTTTTGTTCATATTTTTTACGATTTTTCGTTTTAAAACTATTTTTTAGTATGAAGGAATTCAGAGGCGGTATTATTCGAATGTTTGAGCAAGGAAAAAGCGGCTATCAAATAGCCCAGGACATAAACCTTCATGCAAAAACCGTCAACAGAATAATCAAGAGATACCAAGAAACAGGAAGCTACAGCGACAAACAAAGAAGCGAAAGACCAAGAAGGCCACTTAATTCACCCGATTTGAACTTGATGGACTACTCAATCTGGAGCATCTTGGAGGCGAAAGCATGCTCGAAGCCCCATCAGTCGATTGAAGCGTTGAAGAAGAGTTTTGTGAAGGCATGGAACGCTATCCCCCAGGACATCATTGATAAGGCAGTGGATGACTTCCCGAAGCGCTTAAAGAAGTGTATTGAAACCAGAGGCGGCCATTTTGAGAATAAATAGATAGTTCTTGTTGTTATTATTGTGTTTCGAATAAAATTTTATTAAATAAATAAACAATAAAAAGCTTCAATAAACAACTTAATTGATGGAAATTAAAAATTATAGTAGAAAAATGCACGTACATGTTTTCGTTGTAATACACAGATTTCAAAAATCGCCAACTTCACATGTGGTTATCTCGAAACTGTTATCGATTCAGGATATGTCATAAAAACAAAAAATGTTCCATTTTTCATGAACTTTCCGAATATCAGCAAAAGGGCAACTTTTTTCCGCTGACTGATCCTTTAAAAAACACTCCCATAAAAATAACTTCGGTGAATTAAGTATAACTTTAAAATTTCCGGAAAAAACCGTCACAGGTCCCAGTTTAAGTTCATTCCAATGTTTTTATCAATGTAACATAATTGTTTTCGTCGTTAACGGTTCTAATTAAATTATACATCCAGTTGAATGTGGTTGATGTTGTGTGCAGTTAGTAATCATTTTCTTATTGTCGCGCAGTTGGATGCCCAACCACCAAACTGAACATAGTTTTATCGACTGCGGGAATCTTTCGGCCTTTCGGCCGCACAGTGAGAAGGTCGAACAAGGGTAACTTTTTTAATGTTAGGTACTCTGAAGGTCTCTCTTCGGGTGATAACTTATTTGATACTTTTGTGTTAGTGATCGTAAAGTTTTGAGCAATTTTATTTATTTTTTCTTGACTTTTCTTGATTCTTCGATTTTCCAAAAATAAAACTTTTTCATAAGGACTTTTGTCATAAGGTTTTGAGATAAAAAGTTTATATGGGCCACAAAAAAGGTCTTCGTTTCAGCGGAGTGTAAAAAATCATGAATTGAAAAAACAAAGGATTTTGAGGTGCTCACATTCCCGTTCTTGGAAAAATCGAAAATTTTCCCCTTGTGGAACAAGATTACGATTATGAAGTTTTTTTGAAAAAAGACCATTTTTCAATTTTTTAAAATAAAAATAATATTTTTTTCACCAAAAACCGTTATTTTTTTTGTCAAATAATGCGTTTATCCTAAAACATTAAACGTGCTATGTGTGTCTGTCTGTTTGTGCTATCTCTGTCATCTTAAGTCCAATTCCGTCACGGCCTATACCAATTGATAGGTCTCGGAGAGAAAAGAAAAATAACATCAAAATCATGGGGGTAACCTTCAAGGAAACTTTTTTAGCCCCATTTCATGTTTTACATTGAAATTTAATGATATAGATTAAGAAGCCAACGCGGTCCAGTGGCTAAATCTCTCGATTCGTAGTAATTTCCCTCAGGTTCGATTCTAAGTTGTGCTCAAAAGTTTTTGCCTCCGGGTGCAATAGCTCTTCATTATGTTCTCTTTTCTTTCGTCTATTCTCTTTTCTCTAGCTGAGAATTGCCTTATGTTTTTTAAATGGTCATTTTTGTAATAATTAAAAATCAGGAACGATGGGGATATGTATTTTTTAAGGAAAAATGACTAAAAATAGCATTTTTGTCGAAAAGTTGCAATTGCATTTTTGACAAAAAAATATCCATTTTTGATGAAAAAATGAAAAATTTTGGTTTTTATTGAAAAAATTGAAAATTTTGGTTAAAAAGAATTTTTTGCATATAAGGACGTCGGAATTAAAGGACCAGTCCAGTAATTTACAACCATATGAAAAAATGATATATTCGGAAAGATCATGAAAAATGGAGCATTTTTTGTTTTTACGGCATGTTCTGAATCGTTGTAGTTTTCAAGATAATTGCGTTTGAAATTTTGAATTTGTTACAAGCTCTTCGTTGTAATACACAATTCAAAAAAGTTTTGTATTACNATCTTTTCGAATATATCATTTTTTCATATGATTGTAACTTACTGGACTGGTCCTTTAACTCCGATCAGGAAGTTCTAGTTATCCTATGGCTAATAGTTACATCAAAACAGAATGGATCGTCTATAAAAGTCTGCCACTGATGTGGGTTTTGTAAATATTACAGCTACGGATAACATTTCATTGACACAAATTCTTACTCCCCCACCAACAATTGTTTCTTCTTCAAAAAATTCCTTCTTAATCAGCAATCTTTTCACTTCTTACTACGCTTTCACCGTTCGCCAAACTCATACAAAATATTTTCCGTAATTTTTCATCTATCTTTTGCTCTTGTCAACTTACCGCACACAAAAAAGCGTAAACCAACATGGTCAAATACAGACAGGCATGAATAGGAATGTGCCACTATAGTCATGTGTAATCGTAGATAGATGCATCTCTCTACTACCCCAAATAGGTAAAGAAAGAAGAAGACATTCGAAACGAAAACTGCGGCAAGGGAAAAGTAGCCTTGAAAACAGCCTTTTCTCTTGCGGCTAATTTCTCGGCGCAAGCAATGAAGACTGCGGTCGAATCGTTTATAGGACGTGAACCTGAAACCTTGGAGAATGTAATGAGAGAAAAGGGTTGCCTTTTTGGCAGCCAGGTTGTAGTTTTTGTGGCTGTGTACAATTGTTGGTTGCGTTAGAGGAAAATTTTTGAAAAATATGAATTTTGATTATTTTAATATGTGAGGGCAGAGTGCCTTTTTGGTTTCGCTTTTTGTGATGCTTGATTTTTTTGCTCTGTCTTATTATCCTCTCTTGTCTTTTCTTGCAAAGAGTTTATAAAAAATTAGCACTTCTATAATTTTGCCCTCATCTTTAAAATTGACTCAATTTATTTTTCTTTCATCAATAAATCATATTCAATATTTATTTATCCCAAAACAAATCAAATTGTACATTAAAAACGACAGAGTAAAGAAACAGATCGTTTGGTTTTTTTACCGTTGTCAGACAGTTGATCGACCTGGCAGTTAGTCGACCTGGACAGTTGGTTATTTTAAAATTTTTCCATATAAAATACAGGGTGATTCAAAAGTTCGTGGACACTTTTATAATTTATAACAACCAACAAAAACAATGAAGTAAAAACAAAACGTATCCAAAATATCCTCCTTAAGCTTCAATGCATGCGTTTAGTCGCTTCGGGAAATCATCAATGACTTTTTTCAACTATTGGAATTTCTTCCCAAGCCTTAATAAGAGCGCGTTTCAACGATTCCGCGGTTTTGTGAACTTTAGCACAGGCTTTGCCTTCTTGTAGATTTATCCTTGAGATTTCCAAACATACAGGTTGCAGGGTCAGCCGTGTTAAAGAAAAAATAGATTCAGAACAGTCACAAGATCTTAATAGAGTCCACTGGCTTTTTAGGCATTTTTTGAGGGGTCCCAAAAACTTTTAACTCCGACCAGGAAGTTCTAGTTATCTAGATTTGACTAATACATCAAAACAGAATGGGTTACCTATAATTTCAGGTGTTTCATACATTTGTAAAAAAAGAATGCTGGACAGTTGGTCGACTGGGACACTTGGCTGACCAAACAGTTGGTCGACCCGGATATTTGACCGACCCGGACAGTTGGCCGATCAGTTCAGGGCTTATACCACGTGTTAGGGGTGGTGAAAGAAGAAAAATGAGTGATCGATCATGAGTCCACCCCTAGAGATAATTTTTTACAAGGGATACCCTCCTATTTCCTATAGACTCAATAGAGGAGAAAAACAAAGTAGCGTTTTTCGACTTGTCCAACGGAAAAACGCGTTGATTTCGACTACTCGGGGGGGGGGGGGGGGTTCGACCATGGGGAATTCAATGGTAACGTATAAAAATTATGTACAACCACGCAGGGATGCCATCACAATCGCCGAATACCCTTCGGCTCTGCCGAAGGGCACGTTAGTATTCTGTCGGAGTTCACGCAGCTATTGTCGATGTTCTCCATCCCGTATGGTGGTTTTTTTTGTCCAGGAAGAAGGCATCGGCACTGATGAGCGATTCGGCTTTGTGGTCTTGATGTGTGATTCAGAGTTCGTACAAGTCATTATTTGTGGGTAGTTAAAATTGATTGGACGTTTTCTTTTTATTCCGAAATTTGTTAGGCCTAAACTTCTTGATCACTTCTTTTTTTACTCTTATTTTTATAGGTCTATTACAAAAATCTTAAAATGGATAGTTCTGATGAGTATATGCCTTCGGATTTTTATTCGGAATCAGAGGACGATGAATTTTTTTCTAAAATATCACCATCAATGTATCAAGCAGATTTTTATGCTCTTAAAGGGAGGGTGAAAAGAAGGGAATATTATCAAAAATTTTTTTTATAAAATCACTTTTCTAGGGGTAATTTTATGCGAAAAATCGATTGCACACACTGAAAACGTCATCTTGACCTGTTTTCGATCACTAGGGTCTCTTGATATCCCCCCTCCCTAAAGGAGGAGGGGTATCGAGAGACCCAGGTGATCGAAACCAAGTCAAGATGACGTTTTCAGTGTGTGCAATCGATTTTTCGCATAAAATTACCCATAGAAAAGTGATTTTATAAAAATTTTTTTGAGAATAGTCCCTTCTTTTCTCACCCTTTAAGATAATATTTAAAAAAGTCAAATTCTCATAATTTACCCATAAAATTCTAAGATACATTTGATATGTCTTGTACTAGTTATGGATCTTATGAATCATACAGGGCGATTCAAAAGTTAGTGGACATTTTAAAAATACGTTTTTATATAAAGTTTGACACCATAAAGCGTCTTGAAAAGATTTTTGAATCAGGATTAGGAAAGCATTTTCATGGTTCGGGAATGAGCGCAATCGATTCCCTGCATAAAATTACTCATGGGAACCATTTTTAGAAAAATAAATTTTCGGGTCCAAAAATGTAAAAAAGCCACTATTTTTTGCTTCACCCTGTAAGAAGATTTCGTGATTTTTGTTAATTTTCTACAATTTCTAAAAATCCTTCACTTCGAATGGTTCAAATTTAGACACAACCAAGAACCAGTATGACGATATCATATGAAGAAGAGGTATATAAATTTGTTTATTTAAAAAATTTTGCTCAAAGTTCATAAAAAATTCTAACATCAATAGCACAAAAAGCTGCCATTAGTTCTCCAACTTGTCAAGTGTGTCATTCGCGTGTAAAAACCGAACAAAATTCATGAACTAAACTGGACCTAAAAGGTTTTTCCTCCGGAATTTTGAATGAAATTTTCATGTTTTCACGCAAGAGAGTGCTTAATTTTTATGGGCAAGGTGTTTAGAGCTTTTTAGAAAAAAATTGAATAAAAAGTAGGGTTGATATACCCTATTCTATGACGGTACAATATTTTGCCTATGAAAAAGATGGTGTAGGTTTCTTTTGGAGGGCGATGATTTTTGAAATTTTGAAATATTTTTTTATAGTTTTCTTCGTTGATGTTAAGATGGAGAGGGTCTTTATGGAAAGCTGTACTCAAAGACTTGATTGCATTTTATATTGCTTATTATATTATCTTGTTTGCACAGGTATAATTTTTTGAGGACAAAATGTTGTGGGGAAAGGGGGTGTCTTGAACTTAATATTCAAGTTATATATTTTTAATTTATTTATGCCAAATTTATGCTTACTTTTTGATAAACTCTCACAAAAACTGTATACTTTAAGGGATCATCCAGATATTACGTAATCAACTTTTTGGTGGTTTACTCCCCAACATAATAATCAAAAATGCACTAACGTAATCAACTTTCATGAGGAGGGCCAACCTCCCCCCCAACATGACTGCGTAATATCTGGATGATCCCTAAGTATGAATCATATTTTTATTCGTTAAAAATAAACTTTATCATTTTGAGGCAAAAATAAAAATTTTGATTTTTGTATATGTCGATAATCGACGCCAATATTTTAGTGGTACCTTCTTGACGAACAACAAAAAACTTATTTCACCGGATGGATCAACTGGTGCGAAATTGGTACCCAATATATCCCCCTATCCTTCTTGCTCGGTTTCTTCGTCGCTGTAGTTGTAGCGCGCTGGTGGGAGCAATTCAATTGGATCAGTTGGCCGGATAAAATGATGATGATGATTGCGGCTTGCTTACCCGGCCCAGAAAATTTGGTTGTTAGAAAGACTATTGCTCGCTGGTCGAGTTTACAAGTAGAATTTGTGAAAAAATATTGAAATAAAGGTGGGGGCAAAATTTAGGCAGCTATTGCATGGAGTGGAATTTCGGTGCGTACATTGAAACGATTCCCAACGGAAAGGCATTTGGTTGAAAGTAAATTGATGACTGAAGAAGAATATGATATGTATACAAATACTAATGCTCCACACGGAAAATGGTAAACTTGACTAAACTCTGCTTCATGGTGAGGTTAAGATTAAAATCTACAAAGTCGGATTTTACAAAGAGAACCTTACAAAATTTACTGTAAGATCAAAAGTTTTACTCTAGCAGGATTGAACCTGGCTGTCTCAACGTTGCTTGACTTTCCAGACTGCGTCTTTTTGCCCCATCTTTTTTACTTATAGCTTGAAACAGACAATAGCAGAATCGAACCCGCGATTTTAACATAAAAGACCGACGCACTTCCTCTTGGCCATGAGTCCAAAATTTTGCCATCCGTAGAAATTGACTTTAATAATAAAATTTAGGTTCATCCCTATCATATGGATAGTAAATCTTGTTAAACAAATGTATAAGCAAAAGAAAATCGATACCATTCAAATGGATATGATCTTAAAACATGTCTATTCGTATCGTGATGGTTTTGCTATGCTTTTTGTTTACGACTGGGTGAAAATTCCATTGGTTTACACACAGGTAAATATGGAAATTTTAACACGGGAATACTCTTTCAAATTTCCGGTATTTTAAGCTATTCTGAGCAATATTAAAAAAATTTTTTGAAAAAAAGTTATTACTTATAAAAAAGAGAAAAATTCATGTTAAATTATAAGGTAAATTAAAAATCACGATTTTTCGTGAACTTGGCTCAGTGGTAGTGCTCCAAGATTCGAAGGGTCTCGAGTTCGAATCCCACCTGAGTCGATTTGAAAAAAGCTGGTATATTCCGCCTGCAAAAAAGCTGGTATATTCCATGGTTAGATAACTTTCTTTCAAACAAATTGAACATGTATGCGGCATTATCCCCCCTCCCCAGTGTGATGGCAAGAGGTGGCGGGGAGGGCAGATCCCCTCTCTAGTGGGTCAAAATTAAAAAAAACCCTACACTTAAAGGTTCCTCTTTTATTTTTTGGGAAAAATCGGCCTTTTTTGTGGAAGTGTTCCCCTAGATGACCCTCTTCTCGAAATTCGGGAGGTAGGGTAGGAGACTTCGTGGGGAGGGGTAGGTGATTTCGTGGGGGATGTACACGAGTGCTACTGATAATTCGGATGTTTTCCCTAAAAATGTCCAAAATTTAGTGTTCAAAATTGAAATTTTGGGCACCAAATTTTTGAGAAAAAATGGGTCATTTTGATGATTTTAATAGTGGATCATTAGGATTTTTGTATTTTTTTCAAAAATTTCTGAAAAATTCAAAAATGGGGGTCGCAATCGGCCTCGTGATCCCGGATTCCAGAATCGCAAAAAGAGGCCATTTTCGGTTTCAATTCATTGGGATTCCGCCAGCCCTACCCAAAAGGGTATGAAAAAATAAGAGCCGGCTGGCTAATGGAAAAAAGATTTTCTTTCAATACTCAAGCTTAAAAAGATTGAGTTTTACAACGAAAACCTGCTCTCGTAGGAATTCAAATCGTTTAATTCTTACATGTCACTTTAATATGAATTGTCTAGGTCGTTGCTATTGCAACTTATGGATACTTCCTAATCTGTCTGGTGGCAAGACAGCCAAAATTGGACGAAGCATCCATGCAAAAAGAAATTTGCATTTTATTCCCAATTTTCACCACTTTCCAACTTTTGTTCTATCTAGGATGGTTGAAAGTCGGACAGTTTTTGATGAATCCATTCGGTGAAGACGATGATGATTTTGGTAAGAAAATCTAGATTTTTTGTGCAAAAATAAAAAATTTTATAATTTAAAATTGGAAAAATTTCAAAAAATTTTAGCTATTCGAAAAATTGATCCAATAAAAATTTATATGTATCAAAATTTGTAAAAAAAAAGAAATTCTATCCCTCCCCCCAGAGGCAACAGCAAAAGAAAGTTTGTAAAAAGTTACACGGGCGTCGGAATTAAAAGTTTTTGAGACCTCCTAAAAAAACGTCTCAAAAATCCAGTCGACTCAACTGGGATCTTCTGACTCCATTTCCTCCATTTTTTCTCTTCTGAATCCATTTTTGACGAATTTTGATTTTTTGGCAAAAATTCGATTTTTGGGCGAAATCAATTTTTTAGCAAAAAGTTCAACTTTTGGACCAAAATTTAATTTTTTAGCAAAAATTCGACTTTTGGGCCAAAATTCGATTTTCTGAGGCAAAATTCTATTTTTGGTCCAAAATTTCTTTTTTCATACAAAAATGAATTCAGAGGAGAAAAAATGGAGAAGTTGAGTATTTTTGTAATAAAAGGGCGTAATAAAACAAATTATTTTTGAAAAAAAACCTAAGGCCTAGTGCTAAGGCCTAAGGCCTAGGCCAAAGCCAAAGGCCTAGGGCTAAGCCTAAGCCAAAGGCCTAAGGTCTAGGCCTAAGGCCTAGGGCTAAGCCTAAGACTTTTAAGCTTTAAAGGGCCTAAGCTTAAGGTCTACGTCATAAAGTTTCCCAAAAAAGTTGCCCAAATTATAATAATTTGAATAAAAAATTTTCATATTATAAAAATAATATTTTTTTAATTTCAAAAATAATATGTTTTATTACAAAAATAATATTTTTATTCCAAAAATAATATTTTTTATTACAACCGGTTTTATTACAAAAATAATATTTTTTTATTACAAACATAAATTTATTTCGTTGGAGTCAGAAGATCCAGTTGAGTCAATTGGATTTATGAGACGTTTGTTGAAGGGGTTCCAAAAACTTGTAATTCCGACACTCTTATATAACGCTCATGGTATAGTTGTAAAAACCTAATTTTCATGCAAAGTGCTTCTGGTTCGGTTCACTCGAAGTCTAAAAATTTTTCCGTATTTTTAAATTTTTTCATTTTATGATTATGGAGATTTTTTGGCACTAATGTGAGCAGGAAATTTTTTATAGATCAGCATTTTTTTAGCTTTCTCCATAAAAACGATATAAAAAATTATTTTGAATTTTCATTTTTAGAACTCAATTATGTGCTTGATCGTAATACTTGTATTGCTAATATGATGGCTTCAGAATTGGCTGATCAATTGCCAACTTATTTAAGTGTAGAACTCAATGACCAATTGCCACATACTAGGGCTTCGTTTAAGATTCAAGTAAAAATATTTGCCATTCTCTTCTCTCTCATCGCATAAATAAAAAATGGACACACACAGGTCGAGGAATCGATTGCCGTCGTTATTTTCAAGTAAAAAAATTGTCTTTGGGGTGTTTGAGCCAAATCCGCCTTAGGCACCCCTATGTTCATGACCCTTAAAGTAATTTTGAGTCCCCTCAAATTTTTATAGCTCTATGCTATAAATATCAGGGATATATTGAACTACATCTGGGCAAAAAATGGGGAAATACTTTACAGTAGTTTAGGAGTTAGAGCGTTTTTTGTGAAATTTTTAGGGTCAAAAATCGGTTTTTCTGATCTAAGTATGGATTCCTGAGGTCGCCGATCGTCGTTTTTGGCACTTTTGTGATCAAATCGGGGTCGGGGAATCGATTGGTGTCGGTTTTATCCAAATCGAGCCTAGAACTGGGTGTGGAGTCGTTGGGGCTCGAAATCATAGAGGGCGTGAAATTAGAGACCGGATTTTTTAGAAAAAAGCGGGATCGAGGTATGGGATGACCGAGAAACTGAGGGAAAATCAAAATTTGCAACCTTTTGTATGTATGCCCCATATACATGCACAAGAAGAGTGTGATGAAATTTTCACGTAACTTACTTGAAAAAGTTTTAATTCTTGAAAACAAACCAAGTACGACTGTCGTACCCGAAAAATACGAATTTGGCCAAGCCTGATCCCCCCAATTGAATCCTTATTTGATGCTTACCTATCGAGATGTGCAGTCCGACATTTACCCGAAATTATCTTAACCATTATATTTAGGACATAATACCGAAGAGTAGTTTACAAAGCTTCAAATTGTCACCGGTTGAAATGCAGCTAATTTTACCACACGAGTTAAAAGATGCTGATACGAAAGAAAAGGACGATAGAAAAACGAGTCGTGTTGGAAAGTTTATTCGTTCTATGGATAAACGAAGTCGGTAAGATTTTATGTTCATTAAATAAACAATTGACAAAAGTTGAACAAAATTATAACAAAGTTGTTCAGACTTGTCATTAGTCTGATGAATAGTATGTTTCAAAAATGCAAAACTTTTGGAATGGGATGGGGCATACTTGAATAGGGGGTCATAATTACGACCCCCCCCCCCCCCCCCCCGCGAGGGCCCCGAAAATGGGGGGGGGGGACGCCGAAAGGCAAAAATCTCCTTTAGACCCGCCGCGCGAGGAGGTGTACGATCTCCCCCCCATTCATCTATGGGGTGGGGAATTTAAACCTGAGCCACTCAAGTAAAAGATTAACACACTAACCACTAGGCTATAAACTACACGCATTGAGATTTAAAAAAATTTTATTTACTATGAAGGTGAACTTTTTTAGCCAATCAACAATTGACGAAGAGTCCAAACTCACACACTCAAACGACACAACAGAAGTTTAAAAATGTGCTTCAGATTTTTTTCTTTAGTTGGTTATGGAACCATCTATGATTCTAATATAGAAACTATTTTTTTCTGCGAATCTAGGGTTTTTTCTTTAAAGGACCACTTCACTCGGAAAATTATTGCCATGTATATATTTGGAAAGTTTATGAAAAATGGAGCATTTTTTGTTTTTACGGCATGTTCTAAATCGTTGTAGTTTTCGAGATAATTGCGTTTGAAATTTGAATTTGTGTACAAGCTCTTTGTTGTAATACACAATTTAAAAAAGTTTGTGTATTACAACGAAGAGCTTGTACACAAATTCAAAATTTCAAACGCAATTATTTCGAAAACTACAACGATTCAGAACATGCCGTAAAAACAAAAAATGTTCCATTTTTCATGATTTTTCCGAATATATCATTTTATTTCATATGGTTGTAACTGATTGAACTGGTCCTTTAAAAATGCATTTATTTATGATATTTTCAATTTCACAATAAATTTGTACATCAATATCAAAGCCGTTGTTTTACACACAACAAATTATCTAGATTTCTTGGTACGATATCTCTTGAAGAATTTCTTATACAAATACATCAATCGTTGGCGCCTAGCCATTGACATTTTGGATTGTTCGGCGTATTTGAGCCCTAAAAATGGGTGGATAGGAGCTACTACACAATAAGGGAGGAGCATCCACGTAAAAATTTTTCTAGAAATTACCCCTCTGGGGGTAAAAACATGCGGGGAATTCGAATTTGATATTTATAAAACTTCTCGGCATAGGTCATCAGTAGGGGGAGTACACCGGTCCCTGAGGATGGATGGATGAATGGCCTTTTAGGGGGGAAGGTACATGCATACATGAACAAAGAGGGGGACAAGCTACCTCGGGGCTATATGTTGTGGATCAAAAAAAGGTCGATTTTTTCCAGAATTTATATGATGAATGAATTGGGGGGGGGGGGGGGGGGGTACTTGAACCCCCATGATGGATGGATGAATGATTATAAAGGCGGAAGGTCCGAGGATGAGTGGTGAGGGGGGTACTGTACCCCCTTCCCTTGGTGACCTATGCTTCTCGGATTCAAGAAAAGCTGTATATCGACGCGAAAATAACATATTTTGGTCTAAAAACAACGTTTTTGCTTTCCTTCTAAACAATAACATGGCCGAGTGTTAGTGTGTCAGGATTGCACTTATAGGTCGCGGGTTCGAATCCCGGCCTGAAATTAAAGTGTTCCGATTTTCATGAAAATTTTTGTCTATGCCTATTTTTGGTTGTAGATCATTATCCTGGAAATTATATCCGGAAAAGCGAAGTCTAAAGTTTTTCTAGACGGGTTATCGATTGCGCACATTTCCAAAACTTGAAAATGCTTCCCTGATTCAGGGAAGGGATGGGTGTATTGAAGCGAAAATGAACTAAAATTCGAAATTTCTCTTGTCAAATTTGGGCGATATAAATTTTCGGGCATGACAAAAGTTTACTAGATTCTGTAGGTGTAGGAAAATCAAGCTCTTCATTATTATTCCCATTGTTGAGACTGTTTACAAATCTGTACATTTCACGCCTTTCTTCTGCTGTTGGAAAATCATTTTGTTCACTGGTTACTGGTAGTGCTGCTCCTAAAATTTTAAATTTTTTTTTAAATTAAAAAATTACTTCGAACTGTATTTTCATTTTGAATTGGAAAATCGATTTCTTCTTGCATCCTTCTGTTGCCTAAAAACAATAGTTGCATTTGGGAACCAAAAAAGCATTATTTATAATTTAGTGGCTAGCGTGATGGTTTTTCAACAACAAAAAATACTTCAAATTGAATTTTCGGGAGGGAGATCGCCCCCAGTACTGAAAATTCTAAAAATTTAAGGGTAAGAATGCCCATTTTTATGACTCAGCTACATTGCCGAAATCCTGGGGGATGGAGGAGAGGGTGCAAAATGCAAAAATTTGTGGAACTACAGGGGATTCGAATCCGAGTAACTCAATTAAAAGTCCACACTCTATATATGTGGTTGGCACTGCTTCAAGATCGAAATTAGTTACGAGTCATTCAGTGGACATCATGGTGTAGTGGTCGGGTGGAATCACCTTACTAGGGTTCGGTTCCCCCTTACGCCCAAAAGATTTTTTCTTGATCGGAGTTTGGCCACCGGAAAAAGTCTTGAAGTGAACCCTAGTTTGTGATCTGACTCTGTGAGATCACAACACCACCCATCTATAAACTCACACTATTTTCAATTTTGATTCGCAAAATTTAAATTTCTTACCATATACTATAGACGGATACGTAACAAGAGCTTCATCTGCATGATTTCCAGTACTAGTCTTATAAGTTTCAACAAGTTCTGGTCTTGTTTTATAAGACTCTACTATAGCAGCTTCGGAATCTTCTGAAGTAGAGGATGGTACTACTTGAACAGGTGATAGGCCTTGAGATGCCGAGGATCTATACAAAGATTCAAAATTTTGCGTTATCACTCAAATTTTGTACAGGTACATAAAAATCGAAATTTTGCGATTTGTTCTAATCTTCACCAAACCATATAGGAGATTTTATTGCGCGAGAAATATATTTCACTCAACTTGACCCTGAATCAGGGGAGAACCTTTAATCAGAGAAGAACCCTGAATCAGGGAAAAATGTGGATCTATAAGTTGTACAAAATAATTCTTTCCTGATTCAGGGACAAAGAAGCTATTTTAAAGTTTGCAATGCACGCAATCGATTCTTCTCGTAGACCCCCATAGGATTTTGATGAAGATTAGAAAATTTGAAAAATTAAAGGACCAATCTATTCAGAGAAAACACTATGAAAAAATGATTCAGAAAATTCATGAAAAATGGAGCATTTTTGAAATCTGTTTATTACAACGAAAACATGAACGCAGTGAAAATTCGTCCCTGAATAAAAAATGTGTATTGACGCGAAAATTTAAAAAATTTCGTTTTTTATCGACTTACGAAAACTGCCAAAAAAATTTTAAATTTTCGCGTCAATACACAACTTTTATTGATTCAGAGACAACTTTTCACTTCGCTCATGTTTTCGTTGTAATACATTTATTTAAAAAATCACCAACTTCAGATGCGATTATCTCGGCAACGATAGCGATTCAGAGGTTACCGTAAAAACAGAAATGCTCTATTTTTCATGAACTTTGTGAATATATAACTTTTTCATAGTGTTTATCTGAGTAGACTGGCCCTTTCAAAAAATCGCACAAAAAATGCAAAATCGGATCTTTTATTCTTGTATATCTTCTTACCTGTTACAACCAATAGTTAATGTAACAGAAGAACATGGCTCAGCAGCTGACGAAGAAGTACCAACTCTATAGGGACGAGCTATAGCTGGAGACCTAAACATTCGATTTTATTTTTTGTAAAAAAATTTTTTCTTCACATATAATTTTGTGGTTGTGCAACTACAGAAGTTGGGGGTAGTGCATAGCCAGATGGTTGAGCAACAACAGGAGTTCCAATGGAGCTTAAAAGTTTGTATATTTACAGGAAGAAAAAATATGTAAATGTTAGGAAAATGGATTTTACATACCCACAGCCAACACTGCCACTGTTAATATAGTTTCCATTGCCACCAGCTCCTCCGCCGCAACAGCAAATCACTTGAGGTGAAGAAGATGGATAAGAAGAAGGCCTAAAATTTTTTGCATGTGTAGCCTCCGGAAATATATATTCATGTGTTGTAATATTGGCTGCCATAGACACAAAATATAACGTACAATTCCAGGCTACACATGTTATATACGAGGTATGTCAAAAAAGCATATACCGTATTTAATCATTCTCTTCTCTCGCCGACCCCTATCGATTGGTATAGGCCATGACGGAATTGGACTTAAGGTTTTTTCGAAAATTTTTGGAGAAAATCGGAAAAAAACAAAAGGGGGTATTATGCTTTTGACCCTTATGTTTTTGGGGTCACCAAAATTACCCTCTTCTGGAAAAATCTTGGCACTGGGGTGGTTAAATGGAGTTTGCACACATGTCTTAAAAAACTTGAAAAAATTTGATTTTAGGACAATTTTTACAATTTTTATGAGAACTCATGATGGGAGGGGGATTATGATTTTTGAAATTTTGCTCAAAAATTTTGATGAATCTGACCGATGAGAAGATAAAAAATAAGAATTACCCATAAGAGCTTCCTCCACAACCAATATTGCCACTTGGGGCACAACAACCACTGCTACCACCTCCACCACAGCACCCACTCCCTCCAAAAATACATCCAAAACTCGACGAAAAACAACCAGCACCGATAACCAACCAAACAACCAACATCTTCAATACAAGAACTTCAATACAAAAATGACTTTATGGCTCGAAAAATAATCCTATGTTCTTTTATATGATTGGGATGAGTAAATTCGGGCTTCCTGAGGCGATTTAGCCGAGTGTCCGACGGTCGGTGGTCTCTGTATTCTTTCAATGGAGACTCATTTTTTGCACTTAATTTGCAATGGCGTAATAACCGGATTCCTTCGACGAAAAATGCGGTGATTATGAAAAACTTGATCCTTGCAAAGAGAGCTCTGACTAAGAAACGAATTTGCATGCAAATTTAGTAGATTTTGAAAAAAATGTCAAGTAGTTGCTCACCGGGGGTTTTGTCAGTTACCTTTGGGGATAAAAGGATGACAAGGATAACCTTGGAAAGTGAAAATATATTTGTCATGGTTGATTTAAGTGGATGGAAAGCTGCCAGACGAGAAAAAAATTTTCAAAAGGCAAAAAAGAGAGTTGATTTTTTATAGACTGTTAGTTGATCTGTCTATGCATGACATTACTTTCATGTCATGGATAAAATTTAAAGGAGGAGTTCAAACCATGGCCAGGTAGAAATTTTTTGACATTTCTAGGGTAAATTTTATGCAAAAAATCGATTGAAATAGGTTTCGAAGCGTAAAAATGCTTCTTTGACCCTGATTCAGGAAATGGAGGTCGTGTATTGAAGCGAAAATCGAAAAATTTGGATTTTTAAACAAAAAATTTTTAGGTAATCTTATGTTTTTCTTTTATATTTTCGCTTCAATATGTCAAATTCGACCCTGAATCAAGGTCAAGAAAACGTATTCATGATCTAGAATTATTATCAATCAATACCTAGAAAAACCCCTAGACAACCTGTTTTGGCATTACTACTTTATCCAAAATTTTGTTTCTCCAAGATTTTTTCAAAAGCTTTTTTCTCGGTGAGGAAAATTCCAAATTGAATAATTTTTTAAATATTTTCTTACACTAAATTTTTGCATGGTTTAAAAAAAAATTATTCAATTTGGAATTTTCCTCATCGAGAAAAAAGCTTTTGAAAAAATCTTGGAGANATTCAATTTGGAATTTTCCTCATCGAGAAAAAAGCTTTTGAAAAAATCTTGGAGAAACAAAATCTTGGATAAAGTAGTAATGCCCCTGTTTTTTGGCGAAAATCCGAATTTTAGTTCATTTTCGCTTCAATACACCCACCCCTTTCCCTGAATCAGGAAAAAGGTTGGATATTGAAGCGAAAATGAACTGAAATCTGAATTTTCGCCTGAAAATCGGCTGTCTAGGGATTTTCTATGTGAGGAATCGCGCATTACCGAACAGTGAAAATGCTTCCCTGACCCTGATTCAGGTGGAAGAGCTTCCCGGACCTTGAATCAGAGAAATTTAAGTCTAGAATTTTCACAGTTCGGCAACACGCGCAATCGATTTCACGGATAGAAAACCCCCAGACAGCCGATTTTTCGGCGAAAATCCGAATTTTGGCTCATTTTCGTTTCAATACACCAACTTTTCCCTGAATCAGGGAAGCATTTTCACGGTTCAGCAATGTGCACAATCGATTCCTTGCATAGAAAACCCCCATAGGAGTCATTTTTGTAAAGATTCCATAGCAGTGGAGGATCGAATGAAATAAATATTTTTAACTCATTATAGCAACTATTCGTCGTAATATACTATTCACTTTTTGGCCGATCTTTGACCGATCAAAACGCGTAGGAGTCCGTTTGATTTTTTCTTTGGATTGCTGTTTGTTGGAGGGGGCTATATAGCCTCCTTAGATCCCATAACACGCCACTGCTAGGGTTGCCACATGCCATTTCATAAACCGGAGCAAAAATCGGTAAAAACCGGAGAAATTTTTTAAAAACCGTAGAAAATTTCATAACTCTTTCCGTTTAATACTCATTTTTATAACATTAGAAAGAAAAGTTTAAAAACCGGAGAAAATTTGAAAAACCGGAGAAAATGCCAAAAACCGGAGTAATTTCTCCGGTTCCGGAGCGATGTGGCAACCCTAGCCACTGCTACCCAAGGAATTTATTAGTTGACATGGAACACTCACAATGTGGTACGATCTTTGCTCAAAAAGTCCAATTGGGCCTGAAAGTTCATCAAAAATGAATAATAATACCATCCAGAAGACAGGGTTGTATATTGAAGCGAAAATGAACCGAAATCCGGATTTGCGCCGGAAAATCAGTAGTCTAATAAATTTAATGTTGTTTAATTTGTAAAATTTCATAAATTGATTGTTTCATAACATGAAGTATTTCATTTATTAAATTTTTTCACTGATAAAAAATGGTTTGTTTTTTATCACCTTTGATGACAAGACAACATCTCACTCCCATTTTCTCAACACCAAACAGTCATATAGTTTCAAAATTGTATGACTGTTAATGAGCGCAGTCCTAGATGTCCATGAGGAAGAAATTTTTTTCTCTGAAGGTTTATACCCGCATTTTTTCATTTTAAGGCCATATCTTGGTCAATTTAAGTCCGTTTGGGAGAAATTTTTTGTTCAATTCCTGAAATCACGGACAACTTTGTAGAACATCACTTTTTATGAAAAAAATTTTGTCTTGAAGAAAATCGATAAAAACAAAAAAAAGTTTGAATTTTGTTTTTTTAAATTTATAGTAAAAATTTCCCTGATTCAATAAAATTTGTTTATCGAAACGATTTATCAAACATTATAAAATTCAAACTTTTTTCTGTTTTTATCGATTTTCTTCAAGACAGAAATTTTTTTCATAAAAATTGATGTTCTACAAAAGTGTTCGCCGTGATTTCAGGAATTGAACAAAAAAATTTCAGTCCAAACGGACCTAAAGTCACCGAGATATGGCCTTAAAACGAAAAAATGCGAGTATAAACCTTCTGAGGCCTGCAGAAAAAAATTTCTTCCCCATGGGCAGTTAGGACTGGTGCTATTATTATTCATTTTTGATGAACTTTCGGGCCCAATTGGGCTTTTTGAGCAAAGATAGTAACACATAGTGAGTGTTCCATCTGAGTTTGATGTTTTTTTAGTTTGTAAAATTTCATAACATGATTGCTCATAACATGAAGTATTCATGTTTTTATTAAATTTTTTCATTGATAAAAAATGATTTGTTTTTTATTATCTTTGATGACAAGGCAACAATAAATTTCATAAGGCTTTTCTTCAACAATCATCTTACCCTCACTTTCTCAACATCAAACCGAAACAGTCATACAATTTCAAAATTGTATTGCTATTAATGATAAGGCTCTTAAAAATTGAAAAATGTCTTTATTTATAATTCGAACAGCTTCGAGAATCGAACGACATTCCAATTTAAAAGGGATTGAATTTTTGATAAGCTCAGTTTTCTTATACGTAAACAGTTTAGTATATTAGTACCGGGAGCCGAGCGCTCCGCACTCGGGGTTATGACTCCGAAGGGCATTCTGGAGCGACGCTCCTCATTAAAAATGTATTGGTTATTACTAATATTTTTTTTATTAATCCCTGCTATAGCTAATCTTTTTTCCACCAAAAAAATTTTTTAGGGAGTACCCCATAAAATTGATGTCGATTATCTTCTCTCATAGTTCCCTACAACTTTTGTTCTAGTGCTAAGGGTTTAAATCGAACGTTCCCGAGATCATCTGGACAGACAGACATACAGACATTACACGTTTAATGTAGTAGGATATGGTGGGTATAAGGGTATAAGCCCAAGCTCTTTTATTGACATTCATAAAGTTGACATGAATAATCAAATTTTTGAAAATGTTTTCGAACTTCTTTCAATTGAATGATAATCTCGCGATCTTTTGCCTGGTGTTCAATGAAAGTTTTAATTATCGAAACGATTGATCCTAATTTTTTCAAACAAAGAATAGAATTGATCGTTTCGTGTCAACTTTATTCATGTCAACTTTATCGTGTCAACTTTATCCATAGCTGAACAAGGGGGGGGGGTACTGTATCCTGTATCCCCCCCCCACTTCGTCTTTTTGCCGAAAATTTGTGATATTTTGCCTAGAATTTTTAAGCGACCATGTCGTATTTAGGAGCCAGTACCCCTCCCCCCTTTATACAGCTATGAGGGGGATCCCCTGCGACCATGTCATATTTAGGGCGCCAGTACCCCCCTCCTTATACAGCTATGACTTTATCGTGTAAATGTCGTTTCGTGTCAACTTTATGAACGTCCTTTTGTTGTTTGCTATGAATTTTCAGAAATAGAAGACACCCTAGAGCATTTTTAAGCGCTAAACTTGAAAAATAAAGCGCTCCTCACTCAGTTTTATAACCTTACATATTGAAATAATGTATTGGTTGTAGCATAAGTAGTGTTGGTTCATAAAATACATCTAAAATCGGCATTTTTCGCTCGTTTTCGATAAAAAAATTTTCAGTAGTAGGCAAGAAGGTATGTTGAATACGACCCAATCAGTCTTTTTGAGCGTAACTCATGTTTTCATGCCAATATCGAGACTTTTTCAAAAAAAGTCGGGTTTCAAGGTGTAACCTTATTTTAAAAAGTTGATATTTTGCTATAGAAGTCGATTTTTGACAAAATTTTCCTAGGATTTTTCTAGGTGCTGAACAAGAATCCGACGATATTTTTTGTTGTATTTTCTTTGCAAGCCAATTTTGATCACATTCCCGAGATCTAGAACAAAAAATAGCGTTGGGTTCTCGTTCAGCGCCTAGAAAAACCCTATGAAGGTCGAAAATTTTGTCAAAAATCGACTTCTATAGCAAAATATTAACTTTATAAAATAAGATTACAACTTGAAACTCGACTTTTTTTTGAAAAAGTCTCGACATTGACACGAAAACATGAGTTACTCTCTAAAAAAAGACTGATTCAGCGTATCTTCTTGCCTACTATTGAAAAATTTTTTTATCGAAAACGAGAAAAAATGCCTATTTTAGATATATTTTATGAGCCGACACTACTTATGCAACAACCCAAATAACTTATTATTCATTTTAAGATCAACTCTATCTTTTAATAAATCCAAAATTTTCATTCTTTAAAAATGGAAGAGCTCATCCCAGTTATCAATAATGTACAAGATGTATTCAACAAAGTCGGTGTCCCAAGGGAAATACAATTCCCTCGATTCGTAGTTGTTGGTGCTCAAGTAAGATTGCTGAGGTCCTGAAATTTTTCAATTCATTATTCTCAGAGTGTTGGCAAAAGTTCCGTTCTTGAAGGCATCGTTCGTAAAGAGTTTCTTCCTCGAGGTCAAGGCATAGTTACGAGAACCCCATTGGAGTTGCGCTTGATTCATACACCAAAAGATGCGCCACAACGTTTGGCAAAAAGTAAACTTATTATATAAAGATGGGTCTAGAATCTAGACTCTAGAGCTGGATGCATTCCTCCCCACGCTGCAAGGCCCATAATATCAGGACACACCATGCAAAACTGCCCCTTCCCTTCTTAAGTGCACCCCACCCACGGAAAAGTTGGTAAAACATAAGACCCACCCTCCCCTATGCACAGCTTCCACAAATCTGTAATCTGCCCTTTTAACCCCTTCAATACCCCCTCTACATGTATGTTTGCTATTTTAAAAGTTAAAATAAATTTTTAAAGATATTCAAGATGATTGGGTTGAATTTGAGCACAAGGATAAAATATTCACAGATTTTAATGAAGTTCAGCAAGAAATTAAAGATCGTACTGTGGCCTTGGCTGGTAGCAATAAAGTAATTTTTATTTTTAGTTTCTTTGTGAGCTTTACTTTATGGGATCTTAAAGGATGAGTCAACTTCACGCGTGTACAAACGCGCCCGAAAATTTTGACTTTCTACGAGCGAAAGAGAGGAAGGGGGTACCCAGCGGCGCGAATTTCTTAGGGTGAACGCTAGCCGTCTCGAAATACAATTTGAGGCGCTAACCGTCTCGAAATCATCCTGAAATCAGGCCATCTCGAAATCAGGACTCATTTCAAAACGACGCTTCGAAAGGGGTTGAATATGTCTGAACATTGACACGAAAACCCTGAATTTTACGTTTTTTAAATACACTTAATTATTGGGTGTATTTAAAAAACAAAGACGGCATTCTTTATAGTTCGACGAGATGAACAAAACGACATTAAATTGATCAAAGTTGATAATTGTTTGGGTTATTGAAGCGAAAACCCTGAATCAGAGTTTTCGTTTTAATAACCCAAAAAATGATCAAATTGGATAAATTTGGTGTTGTTTTGTTCGCCTCGTCAATTTATAAAGAATGCCGTTTTTTAACAAAATGCTCTAATAAATTTTTAGAATATTACGGACGAACCCATAAAACTCACCATTTACTCGGAACGCGTCGTTAATTTAACATTGGTTGACTTGCCAGGTCTTACCAAAAACAAAGTTGGCGATCAACCGGATGACATTAAAGTAAGTTTTGACGAAATCTTAACTCAACTAAGGAATTCAGTCACGAATCGAACAATTGGTTCTTTCATATATCACTGAAAAGAATACACTAATCCTCGCTGTAAGTCAAGCAACCAATGACTTGGCTAATTCCGAAGCTATCGAAATTGCAATGCGTCCGAGTGTAGATCCCACCTGTGAGCGTACACTTGTTGTTCTCACACAACTCGATTTAATGAATCCTGGCACTGATGCTAGGGCCATACTACAAGGCAAAGTCATACCCATGAAATTGGGTATTATTGGAGTAAAAAATCGTACGCAAAAGGATATAGACGAGGGCAAAAGCCTCGCAAAATGCATTGAAGAAGAAAAATTCTGGTTCCAGACTCATTACTCTGAGCTGGCTGAAGTGAATGGCGTTCCTTATCTTACAAAGCGGCTAAATGAAGTAGGTTTGAGGCACGGGCCCAGGGTAAAGGGGCGGAAAAGGCGGGGAAATTCGGGGATCTCATCAATAACACCCTTATTCAAGGATGTCAAGAACATTTGTTCAAAATCAGCACATCTGACCTCAAAAATCAGGACCAAGAATCAGCAAAATGCTAATTTTCCATTATATCTCTTATATTTGACAAAATTTTGCATCTCAAAAATCATATTTGATACTGAAAAATCAGATTTTGCCAGATTTGACATCTCAAAATTAGCACTTTTCTGAAAAATCAGCAGACTTGGCACCCCTGTCCTTATTCATCTATCTATGATTAATAAATACAAACCATACTTTTAGCTATTGATGAAGCATGTCAATGATTGTTTACCAAAATTAAATTTGGACATTAGTGAAAAAATTGCGCAGACAAAACAAAAGCTGGCCAAGTTGGAGAAACCTGTCTTAGATGATAAGAAGATTTCACTATGCACGGAGATTCTGGAACAATTTAGCAATGATTTTAGAAAAGCTATCAATGGAAAGGCCAAAAAGGATAAATTGTAAAAAAAGTTTTCATAAAGTCTCTCTTTATAATTTAATTTTAGAGGATGTGGTGCGAGAATGTGGTACATTTTCAAACACAATTTTGTACCAACCTTAGAGCATATTGATCCAATCAATTTGGAAAATCATGAAATTTTGACGGCTATTCGCAATATAACTGTAAGAATTTCTTAAAAGACCAGTCCAAAAAAAGATAAGAGCCTCATGATTTTTCAATTTTGAAAATTTTTTTCAACCCCCTCTCCCGTAGTAAATCCTGGCTAAGGTGGGCATGAGGTTTAGGGTTCATTCAGATATTACGTAATCAACTTTTTGGTGGTTTATCCCCCCTCTCCAACATGATTACGTAATATCTGGATGACCACTTAGTACCCCTTTCTATTGAAACTGTCCAGCTTGCTTTAATATTTCCTAAAACAATTTTAACATATTCTAGGGACCTTATAATCCACTTTTTCTACCTGAAGAGGCATTTGTCGAGCTTGTCAAAGAACCTATTGAACGGCTCAAAGACCCTTGCTTAAAATGCGTAGAGCTCGTATATGAAGAACTTTT
>OZJO01000063.1:0-11653 GCA_900406225.1 Acrobeloides nanus
ACAGGCCCTTCAACGGGCCATACATCTTGTCAAAATCACCATGGCTTCACTGAGATTGAACCTTAGACATTTGGCACCGTTGTCAGGCCTCTAGCCGCTTCAAGTGCTAGCCTCAATTTGTGCTTCACCTGTAGATTGGGTTCAGCCTTCTAATAAAAGATCTTAAAAATTTAAGAGATGAAAATTAAGAATTTAGATATTTCCTGATAATATATTTAATAATCCTAATCTAGTCATGGAATTATTATTTAAAGGGTATATGCCAGACGATGAAACTCGCTATTTATTTTTAACAGAAAATAGTTTCGTAGAAAACAGTCAAAGCGTAGTAGCTAGGTATGTTTTCCGAAATAAAACAAAAAAGAGGATTAGTTCAGTTGGAATAATAGCTGCAATCTTTATAATCGATATCACTGGAGTTATCCAAACGTAATTCATATGTACTCGTTGACAAATGGAAAGACAGACGCGTCTTCCGACCATGTAATGGGGATAGATCTTTGGTTCGTTGAAGGTACGATTTTTGAATGTTCATTGTTTTCCCCGTTCCTTACAGTACCAACCTGTGTCATAGCAGTATTGTATCGTACCGTGTTATACTTTTTAAACGCTAATCAAAACAAATGATTAGGTTTCAAAGACATCGGTCTAAAATCCATTACGCAGGAATATGCTAACCAAGTACGAAGACGTCATTGGATCCTATGTGGTGTGGATACACTCTCATTAATTCTTGCTTCTTATCTGATTATAAAGAAATCAAAAAAAGAAATGCGAGCGTTCAAATGGTTTTTGCTCAACATTGCGGTAAAACCATATCTTTAGCAGCACAAAGAAAAATTTAGATCTGGGCATATTTGGTCGACTTCAACTTGAATTTTCTTTTTATCCCATTAAGTTTATTCCCAGCTCCATCGATTTGTGTTCTTGGTATTATGGGAAATAACGCCATATATTCTGTGTTTGGTCAATTTTTAAGCTTTATTTTAAATCCTTTTATGCTGTGGTTTTTAACCTTAGGAGGATGTGGCGCCGCACTTTCTTCTGCAGTATATTATCGATACAAGTGAGAATTTTTAAAAATTTTACTATTTTTTAGAAATTTTGAAGCTTGCAAAGATTCTTTTTGATTTTTTAAGACTTTTCGAATTAAAATTTTTTTGATTTTTTAAGACTTTTCGAATTAAAATTTTTTTGATTTTTAGTACCGTACCGTTTGTTAGATTTTGAATTTTTTTCATGCGCTTTTTTATTAAATCAAATTTTTTTAGACAATTACTCAACAAATCGTTCGTTAGTATAAATGTAAAGCCTTGGATAATACCGATGATATTTTTCCATTTGTTAAGCGGGGTTCCTCCCATAATTCCGATTGCATTATCTCTTTATAATCAAAAGGACATGGCCGAGGCAATGGAAAGTCTAACTTCCACATATCTTTATGCATGGGATGCGACTGCGATGTTTGAATGTTTTACTCTAAATTTAAATTCAATCTATGTTACCATTTTTTTGGTGATGGTCGCCTTGGAAATACTTGCGTATACAGTGATTGTTATTGGGATAGAAATTTATATGTTGAAGAAAGGCATGAAAACAATGAAAACAACTAACAAAAAGAGTCAAGATTTGCAAAGGCAATTGATTTTTTCCATATTTTTACAAGTAATATTTAACAATAAGATTATCCCAGCTTTACCTCTTTTTACTAAAATATTCTTTTTTTAAAGTAGTTTTAGGATTTTTTAGAACTCTCAAAAATATTTATAATTTTAGATAAATTTTCAAACTTTTATGATTTTTAGAATTATAAAGGATTTTTTAGAATTTTTAGGTTTTTAGGATTTTTAATAGATTTTTATAATCGTTAGAATATAAATAATGTATATAAATTTAGTCGACCATACCACTTCTATGCTTGATACTACCCTATTTTTTCATGATTGCATCGGTTGCCTTTGGCTTAACATATGTAGTCGAGCTTATAGAGTGGATCTTTGAGTTTTCGGCTTTACATTCTTGTTTGAACACCATGGCGATGATTGTTTCGATCAGCCCTTATAGGAAGGCTATCTGGGACATGTTCAAGTTTAAAAAAGAAACCGAAGTTGTTCCAGTGACCAATGTGATTAATGTTAAACAACATCGAAAACAATCCATATTTATTCTCATTAGACAAAAGGCAATTACGAAACCTAAATGATTTTATATTTTGAAGCTTTGTTTATATTATTTTTATTTATACAGTCGACTCTAGATTTATTCCCACTCTTAGAGACTGACCTCAGAGTGTGATTAAATCGAGAGTCTACTGTATCGGGCTAACTATCGACTAGACTATTGTTGAGTTAGTGTTATATTAGCTTATAATAAGATATAAACCAACAATAAACAAATAAATAAAGCATCCAATCCGTAAAGAAATCACAAATTTTCGATTGTCTCATTGTTTCAAGTGTTCTATAGTCAAAATTTCTTCAAATCTATCGCACATACCAAGCAATTTTTTCACAATTTTTCTGAGAATTTTCGAACAATTCTAAAAGCAGAGTATGCTTCCTGGATAGTCACGCCAATTTTTATAGTTTAATTCTTATCGATTTTCATAACGTCGTCGTCACTTCCCAGTCTAACATCAATTTCATCATCCTTTAATAACTGTTCAGCAGTCTCAATTAAAAGTGAATATTCCATCTGTTGCAAATTCTTGATCGATAGCGTTTTTCGCGTTTTTAATGTCTTTTGCCTTTCTTGAATTTTTAGTTTAAATTTCAAAACAAAACTAAAACGTCTAGGACCCTTTTAACCCCCTTCCTTTCAGTAGCTAAGCCCTTGTTTTATTTCTTTCGAATAAGTGCTGTTCTTTCACTACTTTACAAGCGCGCCTATTTCCTTTCTCAAGCGTGTTTAAATAAAATATCAAAAAACAACGAAATTTTTTATCAACAAATGAAATTTAAAAATAAAAACTTTTTATAAAATAAGTAAAGATTGCCACAAACTGATAAAATGAAAATTATTAGCTGGTGACATCATTATTCTGTGATAAAGATTTACGCCACCAACTGTTGTATATTTTATGTCACCAACTGGTAATTTTCTTAATTGCCAGTTGGTGACATAAAATCTCTGTCAGTTGGTGACATAGCCTTAAAATGGATCAAAAATCGAAATTTCTCAGATTTTTTCAAAACCATGCTAGAAATGTTCTCCATATTAGAATACATCAGCCAGAATCGAATTTTGGGCGAAAAAATTATCTAAGGTGTTTTAGACAGGTTTGAAAATTTAAAAAGTCAACGTAAAATCGGGTTTTTTAGCTTCAGACAAGGATTTCAATTTAATGTAATCAGAATTTTGACTCGAAATTGCATTAAATGGATGTATCAAAAAATGAAAAATTTTGCTCCCATCAAGCTCCCATTCAGTAGATCTCAGGACTTCCTATTAAGTTCGATAAGAAAAAACTACGAAATATCATTTTCACAAATTTACATTTTCTCAACTTGAACTTAATTTTAATTCAGGCGTAATCAACATGGTTATATTTTTACCATCCAATGTCAACTACGAAATATCATTTTCACAGAATCTTCACTAAATTTAACAATTTCAACGCAAGGACAATTCCAGGAAACCCTACAACGTCAGTGAACTAAAGCTGGTACTAGAGTTTATTTCTTATAAACTGGATTTATAAATATATATGATTTCACTCAATTAAATTTTGAATTTTCTACATGTTGAAGCCCCACAAGTTTGGTATTATTGGAAAACTCGTGAAAAAACTATCATTTTCACAGAATCTTCACTAGATTTAACAATTTCAATGCAAGAATAGTTCCAGTACCAGGAAACATACAACGTCATAGTGAACTATATAAACCTTAAATGAAAACATATCTTTCTTAGAACTTGAAACTAAACTAAGTTAATATACAAGCTGGTACTAGAGTTTATTTTCTTATAAACTGGACTTATAAATTCATTGGTTTCACCGATTAAATTTGCACTACCAATGAATTTAACAAAACTCAAATGCTGTCTTCACAATCTTGAAACATTTAATTGGATTTAAAAAATTAAAGATTAAAAATTTAAACGTCACCTACATCTTAAACACAAAATACTTTTAGTTAGATGCGTTTCAAACTCACTTTTGTTCAGCGTAGTCTAAAGGGCATTTTAAGTATTGTATTGTTGTCCTTATTTTAAAATTTCCAACTTCTTGTCTAAGTTGAAGCCAAATGAACGTAGCAGAGCTTCAAACAACAACTTCATCTATTGATATAAAATCGGTGTTCATTGTATGTATTGAGGGCCTAATTGTCATAAGTTTAAACATACCTGTTTTAATAGCGATACTTGCTAACCCAAAATTAAGATGTCAAAAAGAATTTGTTATATTCGCATTTTCTATGTTGCTGGATTCATTGTTTGGTTTAACGTATTTTTATAATGCGTTGATTAGAATTGTGGAGTATTATACAGAAGAACGTAGGTTGCCCATTTTATCCTATAATCTAAAGTATTTTCTGCCTACTAGGACTTTTTTCGCTTCCGTGCAAAATAACTACTCTCCCTGTCAAAATCTCACATAGTCAAAATAACTACATTTTGGATGGTTACAATAACTACAAAAATGTAGTTATGTCGGTTAATATTCAATTAGAAAATATACAACTATAACCATTGGGTGGGAACCAGGGCTGTCACGCATACATGCACAAGGGGGGGGGGGTGCTGCACCCCCTCAATTCGTCGTATCGATGAAAAAAATTTAAGGATCAATTCGTATTGAGGAAAAAATTTGAGGATCAATTCGTATTTTGGTAAAGTTGAGCTCGTGATGTTTTAAATTTTTTTGGCGACCTTTTTTTTGGCCGTCACTCGGCATTCAGTAAGGGGGGAGGCGGCGATCAATTCGTATTCGACCAACCTGCACCCCCTTGCTTGTGCATGTATGCTGTCACGGATCAGGTCCAACGATCGGAACGAAACCGGAACAGCAGGGTTCGGAACCGAAACAGAAACGAAACACGGAACAGCAAAAATGGCCGGAAATTGTCGAAAAACTTTTATTTTCGCCGAGATATGAAATTTTCAAGTTGGTGACTTTTTCCCAATTTTTTCCACATTTTCAAAAATTCGCCGAGCAAAATAAAATTGAATTGGGACCCCCGAAAGTTCGATTTTCCAAAAAGCCCCCAAAATTCGATATTTTCCCTGAAGCAGGGTCAAGGAAGCATTTTCATGCTTCGGGAATGCGCACAATCGATTTTTCGCATGATTTTACCCCTATATAGGTCGAAAATCGAGAAAAAATTTTTTTCGGAGAATGACTCCCAAATGGCTCCCCCCTTTAAAGCTTTTGGCGATAAAGGTCTCATTCAATAAGATTCTTTATAGATATCCCATTATATACTTCCTGGATGTGCTTTACTGAACCATACAATATTGGCTATATAATTATTACTCCATGGACTGGTCTATTTTGTCTTGCTATTTCTATTGACCGCTTTATCTCGGTGTATTCACCAGTCAAATATTGGAGTTTTTCCATCTCTTATTCTTATTTGCTATCTGGAGCATCTTTTTTGCTATCACTGCCTACTTTTATTATCTCTGGCATAGAATGCTTTAATCGAAGAGATCTATATGAGGTAAGTAAGATGTCCAAGTTTAACTTAGGCTTATCCACTTCAATATTGTTGAACAATCTCACTAAATTTATCTTAATTTTGGTAGGGTATCTGCGCAGCAAGTTTTAGGGTCCGTTACGCAAGAAATGAAACACATGATCTGATATTCGAAGAGTGCACTGATTTAATGACCTTTTTCTTCGTAACTTTGGCAGAAAAATTCGGGAATAGAATTGTTCAGAAATTTCCCCTTCTGAAAGCAGACAAGCCAAAGTTATGGTTATAAAGAATCGGAGTCACATTACTGATCAAATTTTTAGTTTACAAAAATTTGTAACCTTCAAAATGGTACCATTCCCATGCTATTTTATATGCTGAGAGGAATTAGAATTGTTTCAACAACATTAGCCGCATTACTCTATCTGCCGATATTAATAAAAATTTATTATGTAAGTTTCAAATAAATCTAAAAAATTGTGATATTCGCATTTTCATGCAACATTTAGAGGGCCATAGTTAAGAGGCGTGCCTAAAACATCCAAAGCTAGCCTCGAGCTAGATTACTCTTTAGTTCGCACTGCAGTTTGTCTATGGAACACTCAAAGTTTTATAGATGTAAATAAAATATTTTCCGGAGCTCAGATTTAACATCGTTTACAATAAAAGTCCACCACAAAAAAATTTTTAGATTCTGAAGCAGGATCACCAAATAACTCTAAACAATCGTTCAAACAATAAGCTATTGAGAATGACTATTACTATCGCAATGATTACGGCAAATCAACTATTGATGTTTGTGCTTCCAGATATTTATATCCTTACACAACCAAATCAGGAAAATCCTTATTCTTTTATCATTATGAATTTGAATAAAGGTAAAATTTCAGATGCTTTACAAGCGATTTTCAAACCTGTTTTTGCAGCGAATTTTCTTCCAAATTTTTTTCACTTATGAGACAATATCTCGAAAGTTCAAACTTAGGTGGCCCTAGTGTTAAACGGCTCGAGTGCAGTCAATTTAAACTGCGTTGCGCGGTCCATATTGCAGTTTCAAACTGCGCTTTTTGGCGTAGTTTAAAAACGCAGTCGCCAACTGCGCAGACTGTTTTTGCACATGACTGCTCGAGCGCCATTTAATTTGACTTTATTTAGTGAGATTAACACATGGGAAAGTTTTTAATAGTCATTTTGAGCCAATCCGCGGAACCCCATACATTCTAACCTTGTCCGAAGAGAAAAAACCTGATTTTATGTTGATTTGTTGAATTTTCTAACCTGTCTAAGACACCCTAGATAATTTTTATCTAACCGTTGTATTCCAATATGGAGAACATTTCTAGTGTATTTTTGAAAAAATCCGAGAAAAAATTTTTTCGACCCCTACGGCCACCATGAAAAAAAGGCTCAAAAATCGAAATTTTTCAGATTTTTTCGAAATCACGCTATAAATGTTCTCCATATTGGAATACATCGGCCAGATAAAATTTTGGTCGAAAAAAGTTATCTAGGGTGTTTTAGACAGGTTAGAATTTTTTTAAATCAACGTAAAATTAGGTTTTTGATCTTCGGACAAGTTTAGAATGTAAGGGGTTCGGTGGATTGCTCAAAATGACTTTCAAAAACTTCCCCATGTGTTAATCTCTAAATAAAATTAAATTAAATGGCGTTCGAGCCGTTTAACACTAGGTTCGGACTTTCGAGATATCGGTCCTATTCCTAAGTTGAACCGTACGGTTCACGGTTGACCCTACGGTTGACAGTGAACCGTACGGTCAACCGTGAACCGTAAGGTTCAACTTAGGAATAGGGCCATCGTCTCTTAAAACGTTTAATTCTTGTTTTTTATAATAATAATTTAGGAGTCATCAACATGCTAATTTTTCTTATTACTCAACGGAAATTGAGAAACGTTGTCTTTTCAAAGTGTTTTACTAGATCAACAATTCAAGTGAGACCACAATCTCAAAAAGTTGAAATGGATCGCCATTAGATAGACTCTATAAAACTTTTATTACTTGTACTACTTATATAATTGAAAATGCTTGTTTTAGGATTTTCAAAGTCATTTTTCAAAATGATCTTAAAATTGTTCAAAATTTAGTCTGTGTATTAAGGCGAAAATATTTGTACAAAATTTCTTCAACTGCACTATCCGCCAGTGAATCTTTAATGTGAGAAGTTCATTTTGAGAAATAATATTAAAAAATTTGTCAAAATCTAACTTTTTTGAAATTAAAAAAATTGTATATTTTTATCGAACCCACTAATATTTTCCCAAAGTTTTGTGTTTTGATTATGGTACTTCAGTTTTAATGCTATCAGTAAATCACCAGGCTCATTAGCTTATTGTTTCCCATTTTCTGAGATTATACAAAATTTCCTATTTCTATAAGATACAGGCACAAGAATTAAACATAATGACAATGTTTTATCTATAATATTACTTAAAAATTTATATATCTATAGAGTGCGGCAAAAGTTTCCGTGATTTTTGAATTACTGCATATAGTATTTTGACCATAACTCTTTAACCTTATATCCAATTCCGATGATCTTGGTGTCTTTAGATAGCTGTAAATTCAAGCTATCTAAAGACACCAAGATCATCGGAATTGGATATAAAATTAAAGAGTTATGGTCAAAATACTATATGCAGTAATTCAAAAAATCACGGGAACTTTTGCCGCACCCTGTATTGAGAAAATCATAGGTTTATAATTCGTCATCGGTATCATATTGATCTTCTTCGATGGGATTGTCGAAAAAATTCAACAATTCTTCTAAGCGATCATCTTCAACATCAGCTATGCCATCGTCCAACTCTTCGTTGGAAACTGAATGACCAATTCCTTGTTGTATTTTCCTTTGGACTGCATCATTCACGACAAAAAACATAAATTTTGAAGTCAAAAAATGCCAAAACACGGTCAAGGAAATTTTTTTTGTATTTTTTGAGTGTGTTTTTTGGATTTTCAGCTAAAATTACCCCTAGAAAGGTCATTCTTAAAAAAATTTTCTACATGACCATATTTTGGACCTCCCCCCTTTAATAACTATTCCAAAATTAACATTTCTTCTTTGTTTAAAAACCATGGTCAATACTACAGGAATTATTGAGAGGCCTAATTTTGAACGTCTAGTTCAACTAGATGACATTTACGATGTCACATGTGATCAAATAGTTAGCAATATTTTTAAGCGGTTGATAATGAGTCATTTTGAGGATAGAAAGAGATGGAATGTATAAAAATCCTTTTAGTATATTAGGAAACCCAAGAAAATCCGTAGAAAGTCCATAGAAAATCTATGATGAAAATCATCTATTTTGAAAAATTGATTTTTGCAACTTCAATAGCTATTACTAAGCATTTCAATTTTTTACAAAATTTTTAATGACATCAACAAGTTCGTCAAGGTAATCGAAAACCAATCTCAACATTCAGATCTCTTTGAAAAAATTTTTTTTCAAAGTTGTTTGGCGATGTTTTCCATGACTTCTTTGGCTTTTTCAATATTGTTGGGGGACTTTGCAATCCACAGGGGTAATATTCGCATTGATTTCGACTCGAGTGTTTGTGCTCAGCAAGTCTTCATTGGCTTTTGATTCATTATTTCCCGAAGACAAAGTTCGAAGATTTTTTGTTCGTAGTACCTTCTACAGCCGCTTTTCCTCGGCTCAAAGACTTTGGATATTCACCATTTTCAACTTTAACCTTGATTCTAGTTCATTTCTAACCTTATCTTCATAGATTTCATATGTTATGGTGGCTACGGCATTTATCCCGGGAAACTTTCGAGCTATCGTGTGAACGAAATGATCCTAACTTGGCTAATCTAGAGGTTCGTTGTAGTAGCGTTCTTTATATGGAACAGTGGGCAAAAATGGGTTAAATACAAAGGAGAGGTCATCTTGAGACCTGACTTTTGCTTGTTGAATTATTAATGCTACATAGAAACTAATCTCTAGTTATTCTGAAAAACAGGAAATAAGGCTAATTAGTGGCATTTCCAAAGAATTTTATGCTAGAACTACGCTCTTAACCTTATAGGGAATTCCTTTGAATACGATTAAATACGAAAAGGACTCTTATTACAAGAAACGCCTCATAAACTATGTTTTTAACAGATAAAGATTATTCATGCTTACTTTTATATAAAAGTTTCCATGAAACAACACGGTTTGTTAATTTCTTAAGCGATTCTTGCATGGGCACATTCCAATTAACCTCAGTGTTTTCACCTAAGGGTTGCTCCTTTTCGCTGAATACCCGGAGGAACAACCCCCGAAGTTTTTAATAATTTTAAAGATAAGAAAAAAATCCCTCCCTCCTGTAGATAGAAAGTTGTTTCTCATCAGTTTTGAATTTCGGAGAGTCGTTTCCTTTTTTTGAAAATTAACTCGGGTACCTGCCCATGTATGATTCTGCTTAAGGTGCATGTCTAATTTGTTTATAGTCATTTAATTTTTAGGCTAGACCTTTGCTCGGCGTTAGTTAAGATTTCAAAATGTCTATATCAAACAGAACTAACAGTGCTATCAGCCTAATTTATGATGCAAACAAAAATTGTAGTAACTTGAGTGAGTTTTTTGAACGTCTGTCTTTCCTATAAGAAGTTCTGAAGGCTATCAAACCGCCGATAGTCGGTTTTAACCTCTGAATTAAAAATCTCTAGACCCTATTAAGAAACGGTATCGTCAGACGAGTTAAGCAATGTTAAGCGAAACTTTCATAGAAAACGCCTATGGTTCGAATCTGGTTCCAGAAATATTTTTTTAGCTTTCGAAAAATAACCTAAGAATCATAGGCCACCAGGGGGTGAGGAGGGATAGTACCCCCCTCACCATTCATCCTCGGATCTTCCACCCTTATAATCATCCATCCATCATGAGAGTTTGTGTACCCCTCCAATTCAAAAAAATTTGCACTCTTTTGCTTTTCCCGGCGTCATTTTGAATGTTGACAAGCCTATTCACAGATATAAGTTAACATTTTTCGAAAAAAATTTTAACAAATTAAAAATCAATATTCGTTTCAATAATATGAACTTATTGATATTCAGGCAAATCAATGAACTTTACTCGACATTCTCTCAACAGGTCGAGAGGCTTTTTAAAAAGGTTATGGGGAACAGACTATATCAAAACCAGATAAAACATATTAAAACCTTCAAGGCTTAGGATCTATAAAGTTCGTCTTATCGAAGCAGTCTTTACAGTCCATCTCAATTTTAGCCAATCCCGCCAATAGCCTAGATGATTTCAATATCTACCACCAATGTAAATTGGACATTTTCATGCAGAATGACTATGAGTTTCTTGTTTATCTTGATGACATAGAGCAACACTTGTTCAAAATGAATATGATTTCACGACTAACCGTAAGAAGTCATAGTTCACCAGATAATTTCTCATTTAGGCCGGTATTCCTGGTATAGTCTTAACATTGCTAGTTATTTCTATTATCATTCGTGCAGAAGAGCTGCGTACACAATTTGGAATTATCTGTATTGCCATTGCTTTCTGTGATATGATGTTGTTTGTTTATATGGTCTTGATCGAGTTGGCTTATGATATTAGGTAAAAGTAAACAAATGCCGGCATGCGACGATATTTACTACACTTGTTATGAGAATTTGAGTAAAGATAAAATGCCTGAAAGTCAGGTCCATACTATTCTGCAGCGCAGCGGTCTGCAGCGGCTGCAGCGGGCTATTCTGCAGCGGTTTTTCAAAACCGCTTTTTTTATACCAAATAAGTGCGCTCATGATTTTTTAAATGCATTGAATACGTTTTTGGCCTTTTTTCTTCATTTTGGCAACAATTTAACGCTGAAAAAGCGTCTATGTACTTTTTTTGCGTTTTGGCACATTTTCTCAAAATCATCGTATAGTGTAAAAAGGTATTGTTATTAGTGTTGGTTAAAAACTTTTATTTTTAGTATCAATTGAAGCTAAATTAAGTGTTCGGTGAAAAAGTGGCGCCTTGAATCGGCGTCTATTGCTCTGCAGCG
>OZJO01000064.1:0-13038 GCA_900406225.1 Acrobeloides nanus
CCCCGTAATCAATCGTAATCATTTGGCTACCCCTCCCCCTACTTGAGTACGTAATATCTGGATGACCCCTATTTCATGAAAAATTTTTTCTAAAATGATCATTTTTAAGAGTAATTCTATGCGGGAAATTGATTGTGCGCACTCCCAAATTGTGAAAACGTTTCCTTGACCCTGATTCAGGGAAGGAATCGGTGTATTGAAGCGAAAATCATACATTTTCTGATTTTTATGAGAAGACCGTCGATTCTTTACTAAAAAAATTACTAAAAAAACAATTTTCAGGTTTGCCATGGCAGGCGGAGCAGTGCAAGAGAGAAAGCCAACCGGATTCAAGCCAATAGCGCTGGATGGTGGTTATGGGTGGTTTGTAGTTTTGGGTTCATTTTTGATCCATGTATTCATAAATGGATTTGTGTACTCTTTTGGTGCGATAGCGGTCTCGTTGACTGATGTAAGTAGGGTTGTCGACATCTCGAAATCGAGACTCTCGAAGATTTTGATCTCGAGAGTGGGGCATAGACTCGAATGAAATGAACACAGATGGAACAACTTATTGTATCATAGAGTACAGACAAAGTTCTGTTTAAACCCTATGTATTGCCAGTAAAATTTATAAATAAGCAAGAAATATCCTATGAATTTCAATTTCGTTCTTCCATCTTCTGCACCACGTTTCTCTTGACCAGATCTGCATAGACTTCTCATGCTCCAACTGCGGTCTTGAAAGAGTTGAGACTCCATTTCTGAACCGCATCGCGTGGCAGCTGATTCCAGATAGCCTTCACCTTGTTCAGGGAGCAGTCTTGAACAATGTCGAGCTTCACCAAGGGCATATAAAGTTCCATTACCGAGACTTTCGAGTCGTTTGCTTTTTATAGTAGGATTGACGGAGAGCACTACATTGTCAGGAAGATATCGACGGCCCTTAACTTGTCCCTAAATGTATGCAGCTCTTCGTTCCATCACATCTGACTCAGCGGTTTCCATTGTAGCTTTTCTAAAGAGACGTGTAGGCTGAGGCGAAGTTATTGGTTGTCAGCTTGGCAACGAATTTCTTGACTTTTTCAACCGAGTTTTGGAGGCAAACTTGAGACGGGTACCACGATTCGATCGAGTAAGTCAGCATTGGTTCAATTGTCGACGAGTAGAGCTTGCCAAAAACCTGGAGCGAAGCCCATTTTCTGATGGATCTGCACAATGCACCCAAAGCTTGTCGGCACTTCGTCGTGACTCGGATGATATGATTTTTATAGCTCAGCTTTGGGTCTAGGTCAATTCCAAGGTATCGGAATTGTGTCATAGAAGGAATTCAAATGAAACGATCAAATCAAGCGATACGACTGAAACGACATAATGGAACGAAATCAATTAAAAATTTTTCCATGGGAAAAATTTAATAAAAAAATTTATAAGACAAAACTACCGTCAAACTTCTAATAGAACCCCATGGGGCTCTATTAGAAGGTATGACAATGATTGCTCTTTTAAAACCGAGTTTAAATCGGATTTCTTCGAGCGACCACTTTTTGGATAGCTACTGTAGAAAGGAACGTTCTATAAAAAAAATTATTGAAAAATATTTTATTTTCACTGAGTTATGGTCCTTTAAATTTGAAAAAGTTGAAAAAATGACATTTTTTCAAAAAATCATGTCTCCGTGAAATCGAAGTCATTGTCAATAATTTCTTCTACATAATGTTCCTCATACGCTTAGCTATCCAAAAAGTGGTCGCTCGAAGGAAATCGACTTAATTTTGATTTTTGGTGGATTTTTGAATGTAAGGCTGAAAATTTTTTAAATTTTTAAAAAAATTTAAAAGGCCATATCTCGACGAAAATAAAATATTTTTCATTAATTCTTTATATAGCATATTCCCTATCCTCATGGCTATCCAAAAAGTGCTCGCTCGAAGAAATCCGATTTAAACTGGCGCTGGCACATTTGCGGATTTTACATTTGCGGATATTACATTTGCGAACGGAAAATAACTTTTTTTAAACCAATAATTTTTATTTTCAATCCGAAAATGTAATATCCGCAAATGTAATATCCGCAAATGTACATCCGCAAATGTGCCAGCGCCTTTAAACTCGATTTTTAAGAGAATTTTTACGTTTACATGGGGCTCTATTAGAAGTTTTACGGTACTTCATTTTTTATTTAGAGAAAATTTTTCCCAATTTGAGAAAAAAATTTTCCCATGGGAAAAAATTTTTTGCAGAAAATTCGAACATGTATAAAAAAATCGATTTTTTTGTTGCAAAATCCGATTTTTTGTTGAAGCTTCGATTTTTACCAAAAATTCGATTTTTTGTCAAAATTCGAATTTTGCACAAAAATCTGATTTTTGTCAAAAATTCGAATTTTATATTTTTAAAAATCGATTTTTTGCCAAAAATTCGAATTTTTTCCAAAATTCAAATTTTGCTCAAAAATCCGATTTTTTGTTGAAGCTTCGATTTTTACAAAAATTCGATTTTTTGCCAAAATTCGAATTTTGCACACAAAAATTCGATTTTCGGACGGGTGCCTTCTCTATTCATTGTGCCATAGTTGTCCAAAATTTTTCCTCTATCGATGTAACAGTCTATAGCTCTTTAGGAATTTCATGAAACAAACATTGATGTGTATTTAAGCATATTCGTGTTGAGATGGCTAATGTTGGCTACGGGGCCTGTGGCGTCAGCTATTTGTAACCGCATTGGATGTCGAATCACCACGATAATAGGCGCTATTATTGCATCCATTGGGTACACGATTTTTTCATGAAAAATTCATTACAAATCTTTTCAGATGTGCCATCTCATACTACGCCACCTCGATGAAGTTTTTAACATTCTCGGTTGGAGTCGTCATGGGCACCGGATTTGGCCTTATGTATTGTCCGGCTATTGTTATCGTCACCATGTATTTTGAGCGACTTCGAACACTGGCTATGGGAGTCACCGTTTGTGGAGCTGTAGTTGGCACTTTCGTATTTTCGAAATTCATCTCATTTCTCATCACTCGTTATGATTGGCAAACAGTGTTTATCATCCATGCAGGTCTTTTTACCTCTGTAAATAGGGGTTATCCAGATATTACGTAATTAGAATTTTCGACTTTTTGACTCTCCCCCTGTAATCAACCGGAATCATTTGGCTATCCCTCCCCCCTCCCCCATGATTACATAATCAATGGCAAAATGTTTTAAATAAAAATGAAATCCTTAATTTTTATAACAAAATATGATATATATGACAAATGTTATTTGGTTTATAATTGAAAAAATTGCTAACGGTTTTTCGAAAAAAAATTAAAAAAGTTCGAAAAAATTGAAATTAGAAAAAATTCGAAAAGATTGACTCAAAAAATTTTATACATTGTGATTTAATCATTGACCCTCCCCTCCCACCGTAATCAACCGTAATCATTTGGCTACCCCTACTTGATTACGTAATATCTGGATGACCCAATATACACCGAACATCAAATTTTAGAACTTGCCTTGCTGTGTGTCCTATGTGGAATGCTATACCGACCGATTGAGTTCGAACCGATTTATGATGATGAAGAGGAAGAAATGAAAGAAATAAAAAAGAATGGCAAAGTCGACCATCACCGATCTCTCGAGTTGCACAGGCAAGAGACGATTACCAAAGAAGATGAAGACAAGGCTTCACCACATCTAACTGAAGACAAAAAAGAGCCTAGGATGATAAAGAAAATGCTGGATTTGTCATTGTTTGCAGACCCCGTCTTCTTACTCTTCGCCTTTTCACATTTTTTTACATCTATCGGATTCATTTCAAAAATTTTACGTGATTTATCAACATCTGATGCTGAGATCACTCAAAACGGTAAGAGACAATTTCTCTAATGACTAATTTGATCCCCTATTTTAGCACTTGCAAGCTTCTTTGGTCTAATCGTTTTCAGCTTGGTTGGCGACAGAGCTTTACCATTCAAGTATGGCAAAGATCGTGCAAGAAACCGTCTTTGGATCTACAGATGGTTTTTGATGATTAATGTAATTGCATTGGTATTCGTCTTTCTTTTTAGTGGAATTGCTTCTCCATACGACCTTTATATGGTCGGTAAATGGTTGTTCCCAAGCTTTCGCTTCATTTTTGGGTTTCTTATTATCTCATATGGATTTACGTCCGTTATATTGGTGGACCTGATTGGAATTGAACGATTTACAAATGCATTTGGTTTATTGCTCCTTGTCCAGGGAATTGCCAATTTCGTAGGCCGGTTCATTTGTGGTAAGTAGAAGTTTGGACAAATAACTGATAAAATTACTTTTAGGTAAGATTTATGATATCACACGAAGGGATGATTGGGTGTTTATCTTCTGTGGCATTTGCTTGCTCTTGGGTGGAATTATGCTTTTTAACATTCCTTTCATGAAGAAACGTCGAAACGAAGTCAGATTTAAGAACTCTGCCGAAAAACATGGCGAAAGGCCACTCTTGCACTAAATTTGTTCACTTTTGAAAATTGTTGGCTTTGGACATCTCTTTAATTTTCTTATTTTTTGTAACCCTGTTCATTTAAATATCATTCTATTGCATTGCTTTGTTTGTTGTATAAATTTGCACTAGGCGCTTGGTTACCGCGACGGTTACCGATCACGGTTACCGGTCAACGGTTACCAAATCAGCAATCAAGCAACATTGCCTACATCAACAAAATTTAGTTTTTAACCAAAGTTGTTTATACACTTGCGAGTAGTAGTTGGTTAGAGACTTTATTCGACGTTTCGACAATTTACGTCTTTTTCAAGAATATCTACAATGTACATGGTTAGTAAAAGATCAAAAGTCAAATACAATGTGTGAAAATAAACAACAAAACGTGAAACGACAATCAAAAGTTGAATAAAGGAAAATTGCGAGTTTGAATAAACAGCATATACAGGGAAATCGTGGTAATGTACAACCTACAATCAACGGAAAAGAGGAGATGGAAGGATTAGATTTACTTATTGATAGGCATGATCCATGCTAGGCATAGTGCTCCACTTCGAATATTTATTGTACATTAACACGATTTCCCTGTATATGCTGGTTATTGTAACTCTCAATTTCTTTTATTCCACTTTCCGAATCAAATCGACTCAGGTGGGATTCGAACCGAGACCCTTAGACTAAAATCTTGGAGCACTACCACTGAGCCAACTTCACAATAAAAATCGGGTTTTTAATTTTGCTTATAATGTAGCATGAATTTTTTTCTTTTTATAAATAACTTTTTTTCAAAAAATTGTTTTGAATGTTGCTCAGAATAGTTTAACATAACAGAATATACCGGAAATTTGAAGGAATATTTCCGTGTTAAATAAGCATTCATTGAACCCATAAATTATCAAAACGTAATTTATGTTGCTAATAAAAATTACAAAACTTGAAAGCGTTGAATGGGGATGATTGATGAAGTGCGCATGTTTTGGTGAAGCTTCTGTTTTCTACGTAGATTTTTGCGCCCTGTCCGAGTTTTTATGAATCAAGTATGATTAATTGTTGGCCACAAAAACGGGTATGCACACAAACCAAAAAAGTTCGACATTCAACTGTTTCGAATATTTCGAATGAAATCTTTTCTAACTTAAAAAATTATTTTAAAAAAGTATTACAAGTATACTCGAAAATGTATTTGTATAGGTAAGATTTTTTTATACACCAGCAAGCATCATAACGCGCAAAAAGAAATTGAAAAGGGCATGGCATAGGTCAAAATTAAAATAAATGTCGCCAATCGATTCAGCTCGTAAAGAGCTTCAAAACGAGTACCATATCATGGGTGGGGGGGGGATTGAGGGTTTTCCCTATAGCCGAGTGGTTAAAGTGACTAATTTGCACTTTAAAGGCGCGGGTTCGAATTTCGTCTCGAATTTAAAGTTGTTCAATTTTCATGAAAATTTTTGCATATCTCATTTTACTCTCTAAAACGCTTTGCAATCATTTTTTGGTTGTTATACACTTGCTGGAGCTGTATAGCAATGATTTTAATTTAATGCAAGACCTATCTTTATTGTATAGCTCCAGCAAGTGTGTGCCGACCAAAAAATAATTATAAAGTGTTTTAGATGCCAAAATAGAGATGCAAAAATTTTCATGAAATTTGAAAAACCTTAAATTCGGTCTGGGATTCGAACCCGTGCCCTATGAGCGAAGGTCGAGCGCGTTAGCCACTCGGCCATGGGAAAACTCCATGATATGGTACTCGTTTTGAAGCTCTTGGCGTGCTGAGTCGATTGGGGACATTTATTTTTAATTTTTAACCATGCAAAAATTCGATTTTTGAGAAAAAAATTCATTTAATTTTGACCCATGCCATGCTCTTTTCGTTTTTTGCGCGACTTTGCATTTCTACCTGTGTCCCTAATAATTTTGAAAAATTTCAAATATTTTTTCATGTGTAGTAAAAAATGAAAACTAGATAAAACAATTATTAGCTGGACATGGTATACAACAAAAAGGGTGTAAATTTCGCTTACAACGTCCATGTGCGCCGTTTTACGGCGCTTGTTTGCACAATGACTGTTTTTGGCTTGATAACACGGACATTCTCCAACGCATACGAGAACGAGAAGGAGAAGCCTCCCAATAGCCTTTGCTGCAAGAAAACTATTCTGCTTTTTATTTAGATGTACACATGTACACTTTTTGGCCTTTTATATACAGACATCCACACCAAATCATTTCTGACTATCCTATTTATTATTACTTTTCCTCTGTTTTAATGAAAATGAGTTTCGAAGTTGCTTAAAGGCTGTCGGAAGATAGCCAAAACTGGAATCATTTCACTCGTTCAAGTGTACTTAACATTTTTTTGCTGAATCGCTTAATTAGACAAATAAATGCATATAACTTTAACTTTCTTGTCGCTATATGTTTTTTTGTATTCTGTTTATTTCCACTTAACTTTAGCGTTCTTTTCGTTTAAAGGATCAGTCCACCCCCAAAAAACTCCATGCAAAAGTTATATATTCGGAAAGTTCATGAAAAATGAAGCATTTTTTGTTTTTATGGCATGTTCTGAATCGTAGTAGTTTTTGAGATAATTGCGTATGAAGTTGGTGATTTTTGAAATCTGTGTATTACAACGAAAACATGAACGCAGTGAAAATTCGGCATGCACAATGACGTGATATACACAATACTTTTTATTGACTTTTTTAGTGTTTGATTTGATGGTTTAACCTTTGCTTTTGGCCAAGATCTTCTGAGGTTAAACCATGAAATCAAATACTAAAAAAATTTGTTTTAACACATTTTTGAAATCTGTGTGTATTACAACGAAAACATGAACGCAGTGAAAATTCGGCATACATAATAACGAAGCGATGAAGGAAATTACAAGCACAATTATCGCCCTGTTCTTGTCATTCCGTTCATGTGTTGTTTGAACGATCGTTCCCCATTCCGTTCTTGTCTATACCGAAAATTCATCCCTGAATCAATAAAAATTGTGTATTGACGCGAAAATTCAAATTTTTTTGGCAGTTTTCGTAAGTTGATGAAAAACAAAAAAATTTTTAAATTTTTGCGTCAATACAAAACGTTTATTGATTCAGAGACGAATTTCCTGCGTTCATGTTTTCGTTGTAATATACAGAATTCAAAAATTCGCCAGCTTCAAGCGCAATTATCTCGAAAACTACAACGATTCAGAACATGCCATAAAAACAAAAAATGCTTCATTTTTCATGAACTTTCCGAATATATAACTTTTACATGGAGTTTTTTGGGGGTAGACTGGTCTTTTAGTTGTTTTCGTGCTTATTTAATACAAATCTTGGATCTAAGACTTTTCATAACGATATAAAAAATCGCGGCACTTATGCAAAATCTCCCCCCCCCTTCCAAGCTGAAAAAAGGCTTAGGCTTTGGTTTATGATTAAGCTTAGGCCTAGACTTAGGTCTTAGGCTTATGCCTAGGCTTAGGGGTAAAAAACTTAAATTTTCAAAAAATTCGAATTGGCTGGTTTTTTGTATCTAATGGTTTTTCGATATGGGGAACTCGAATATAAAGGAATTTTTTAATTTTGACTATCGGAAAGTGGAGAAAATCCGATCATTGTGAAAAATCGACCCGCAATTTTTTATATCGTTATAAAAAGTCCGTTGCGAAAAGTCCTAGAGCCCAAATTAAATCTTTACAGGAATATGACAGAAAAAGAGTCAGATTATGGAAATTATGAAGAATTGCCGAGAATTAATAAATTTGTTGGTGAATCTTTTGGCACAGATAACGTTCGCACAGTCTATGCTGGAGAATCGAGACGTAAGTTGTCCTCAAAAAAGATAAACCTCATATCCTACTACTATAAACGTGTACAGTTTGTCTGTCCAGACGATCTCGGAAACGTTAGATTTAAACCCCGACCCCCTGCGCCGCGAGGGCCCCGAAAAATGGGGGGGGCCGAAAGGGCAAAAATTTCCTTTAGACCCCCCGCGCGAGGAGGTTTACGATCCCCCACTATTCAACTATGCTCCCCCCCCGAAACGGAGTGTTCGGCTCCCGGTACCCTTATACTTTAGAAATTCCTGAATTGGAAAGTCGAGTTATTATTCTTGTCGGCCCCATGAATGCCGGAAAAACTTCTCTAATCGACTTTATGTGCAATCTTTTCTATGGTGCTCAATTTGATTCGAATGTTAGATACAAAATAGCGAATGAAGTAAGCCTAGTTTTTTTGCTGTAAAATATATCTTTAGAAATTCGATGCTACTACACCAACAAAGTCTATAATAAAATATGTTTTTAATGGAACAAAAATGTCTTATAGACCTATCGTGATCGATACACCTGGAATAGGGCATCCAAGGTAAAGTTATTTCTGGAACAAAATTTTAGGAACAAAAAAGAAAAATTTTACAAAAAAACATAATTTCAGATTTGTCACAAAAAGATCCAAAAAAATCTGGGAGCTACTGAACTTAGATACCACTTAACGTGACCCCTGAAATTTTTACAGAAACGCACCCCCTAGGGGTAAAAATTGACGCGGAAGACGCTGATGCCATTATTTTCAAACCAAAATCTTCGAAAGTCTATGAATTTTTGCAATTTCTAAATAAAACAACTTTTTTACATTTACCGAAGATTTTGGTTTGAAAATAATGGCACCAGATGTTCCGCGTCAATTTTTACCCCTAGGAGGTGTGTTTCGGTAAAAATTTCGGCGCTTTTTACTTGTGCCTTGGGGGTTACGTTAAGTGATCCCTCCCCCCAAGTTCAGTAGCTCCAAAATCTTTTTAGCTTGCGTTTGTTTCAGAAAACCCTGATAGCTTATACTTAAATTTTAGTGGGATCAAAACAAATGTTGAAATGGCAAGTCATATATCAGAGTGGCTATACTTTGACCCACGATCAAGAATCCACGCTGTTGGTTTGGTCATCCCCAGTTTTATACATTCCATCACTGCTCAAATGGATTCAGATCTCCAACTGGTTAGTTCGATACCCTAATTAGAGTTGGAAAAATGTGGGTCGGTGGCTGGGGGAATTGAACGTACGAAAATTGGTTGTTATTCAGTCAGCGCCTAGGACCACTAGCCCACTGATCCCCACGAGGTCTTCATTTCATTTGACGTTGTTTTTCTCCAACTCACATTGTTTCCACGTCCTAACACACGCAAAATTTCATATATTTAGACCCTGTCTATGTTTCCGGAATGGATGCGCGGCAATATAGTCCCTTTAATAACTTATTCTGAAGGAAACGCCGATTCCACGTCAATCATACTAAGACATTTCAACTTGCACAACAACACCAAATTTCGATTAAATACCTCATCTTTGTATGCCAAACCTAGTCGTAAGTTTCCCAAATGCATTACTGCTTTTAACAAAAAATTTTACAGAAGACCCTATTCAACGTCATCTCCAGCAAAAATATTGGGAGCTAACCGTAGAGAACCTCAAACAATTCTTTGAGTATGTTAGCATTTTACATCCCCAATGTATGGAAGAACGTTTGCCGCCGTGGGAAACTTCTAGATCTCCAATTCCTCCACCACTGCCACAAATAACGAATGGAGACCTCTCTGATTCTGAGGTCTCTGATGTTGTTAGTACTCCAAGAACTGTTATCGAAAGGAAAAAATTTCCAAATGAGACAAACTTTCCATACTCACCCCCACCAACAGCTCCACCACCTCCTGTGCCATTAGATTCGACGGAAATTCGAGCTGCGCCTCCACTGCCACCGAGAATTGCTTCACCAACGCCACCAAGAAAGCCAATCGTTATTCCTGAAAAAATCGATGAGGAGATTTATGTAAAGACAACAAGAGAGACAACGAGAGAGATTATTTCGCCTCAAACTTCGCCAATAACACGGCATACTGAGACAACTACGACCACTATACGTAAAGAAAGGGAGGAGGAAATTGAGCAGACGATTAGGCCATCCGTTTTGCCTTTGGGTATTGATGAGAGGCGTAGTAAAAGTGCTTTAGATACTATTCCAAGAGATTCAAAAGGTAAACCTTGTTTCTACAGCAAAAAAGAAAAAAAAATCTATATAGCCCTTAGTATATAGTCGGTTTCAGCGTGAGAAAAAAAACTTCCCAAGTGACCAAATGGCTAGAACGCTGGACATTATTATTGACTCTTATAGGCGCTGGTTCGAATTCCACCAGGAGTGAAATTTTTTTTTAGCGAATCATAAAAATTGGTTAAAGCAAACCCATGCACCCCGATATTTGCGCCTCGACATTTATGCCCCGACATTTGCGCCCCTACATATGCGCGCTAATAATTGCGCCCCGACATTTGCGTCCCAACATTTGCTCACCCGACTTGTGCGTCCCTTTCCAGACGACATAAGTATGGAGATTTCGTGCAACAGATCATATAGCATAGAGTTTACGGCGATAACTTTTTTAGAATCTGACATTATTTCTATCAAAAGGTATACATATGACCCAATCACTCGAAGCTACAAAATGCAGTCCATACGTGAGCAAAAAGTTTACCATGCGTCAAGCTCAAGTCGCGATGTCTCGAGAAGCCGTGAGGTTTCACCAATGCCAGCTGTTTCTTCGACCAGAGAATCATTGTATGAACGAATCACTGCCGAAATCGATGCCCAGAGTCGTCGTCAACAAACTTTTGATAGATCAACAAAGATAAATGGTGACGAAAAAGTATACAAGGAGACGCATATCAATGGATTTACAGTTGATGTACCACTTTTTCGAAATTCCATTAACAATAGCATATTTTAGCAATCGCCTACAAAAGAGTCAAGTTCGACAGATACCACTCCTACTTCTCCCGGTCTTACTCGTGCCCAATACGACACTTCAGTGCGCTCATCCGCTTCCGAATGGCTTTATTCTCCGTCTAGAGCATCAGAAACAAATGGTGTCTCTGACAATACTTTACCAAAACCCGATCTAATTCGTCCTCAAGTTGAAGAAAGCGTGCACCAAACAACGATTTTGCACTATGACACCCCGCCGTTGGAGAACCCTCCTAGGAATATTTCTGCGAGGTCATATGAAAACGTCTATGAGCTTCCACTGAATACCGATGAGATAAATGCAAGAAATGAGACTATAACAAGAACACAGTCTCGACATCACGAGGATTTAGGGTCAACTTTAACTACTCGGGTTATAATGTCTGGGAAAACGAGAAGCTCAGCGGCGGATGAAACCAAACAACCATCATCGCCAACAAGAGAACCGTTGTTTGAAAGAAATACAAGTTCTAGACAGGTATGATATGTTTTGGCTATATTTTATTTTATGAGTCCTTAATGCTTTTCTGAGTTCTTAAATATATTATGAGTCCTTAATGACATTTTCATTAGTATAACTAATTACGAATACATATATAATTTAAAAAACTAAGTTGATCTACAAGCTAAGATAATCATATTCAACAATCAATTACGTCCATCAATTACGATGGCGGTTGTTGAGCAAGCTATAGAATAGAATAATTCCCATTTTTTTACTTTTAGTTATTTGTTTAGTAGTGCCGTCAGGCATAGCTGAACAAGGGGGAGGTACTGCAACCCCTCCTCCCCTTACTTCGTCTCTTTACCGAAAATGCTTAATACCCACTTTCAAAAAAGCCGTCATCTATGGGGAAAGGGGTCCCTGCGATCACGTCGTATTTAGAGCGCCAGTACCCCCTCCTTGTACAGCTATGTCATCAGACCTTAATAAATTAAAACAATGGAAAAGTTAATAATAAATTCACCTTAAACGCAAATCGTTTTTTAAAAAGTAATTGTTAGATGTGAACCACAATTGTGCGAAAAGTTATACTGACCCGCGATTGTCATCCTTTTTGTCGTGTAACTATTTCGACGCATTGCTCGTACTAGCTAATTTAGTAGCAAAAAAACATGTAAGGACTCATAAAAATATTAAGAACTCATAAAAGCCATAAGAACTCATAAAAGCATTAAGGACTCACAAAGTAAAATAGAGCGATTTTTTTATTTGGTTATAAAAAATTTCATGTTTTAGTCTCTTCATTCAAGCTCTTTCAAGCGAGCAAGGCGCGCAGCAAACAACGCTTCAAAAAGACCAGATACAGATTATGATGATAATTGGGATTCTGATATTGAGAGTGGACGAGTTCCACTAGGCTCGAAACAAAATCTGCCCCAACCAATACAACAGCAACCACAACAACTTCCTCACACTCAACTGCCACGGCAAGATCTGCCTCCAAGAGATCACCAACAACGACAACAACGAGAACCATCCCCACCAAGACATTTCCATTTTCCACCAGTCGATTCAGCATATACTCATTCGCCGTATGTACAATATTCTCAAAAATATTTACAAGGGTATCCACTAGTCGTATATGTAAAAAAGCCACGTTCTTTTCTTCTTTATGACTTTAAATTTTTGGCGTCCTATTGTGTGCCGATAAGTTTGGCGCTTTTACTTTTGATTACATTGGTATTCTTTTTAATGCGGCTCTTAACAACTACTATATAAGTTAATTAAAAAATTGTGTACAAAAATTATTAACCTGGGCTAAAGCCTGCTTGTTTGTTTTACTAACAATTCCTA